>CAUYRH010175336.1:0-18690 GCA_963574655.1 Perodicticus potto | reverse complement strand
GCTGGGGCAATTCACTCAGTTCCAGCCCTGTCCCTGATTGATGTTGCTGATAGAACAGAACAAGTTCACAGAATTTCTGCCCTGTGGAAGAGATGCTGGGCTGCTAATAGTCCTGACTCAGTCTGTGAGCTTCAGCCCTTTGTCTGTCATCCCCTGAGGGCCAAGTGCGGCTGAAATTTAGCAAAGCTTTCTCAGCGTGTATATTCTAATCCCTGTGCTCGGCCCTAGCTGGTCCAGGTACCGCCTCAGGCACATCCTTCACTCCTGAGTCCTGCCCCTCTGCCGATGGCTGCCACCAGAGAAACCGGCTTCCCCTGGCTGCCCAGAGAGAGTGGGAGTGTCTCCTCAAAACATCTCCAGGGGTGAGAGACCCACAGCCATAGCTCCCACTGCCACTCGGTGCCTCAGGGGACTCCCTATCCTGTTTGGCCTCCTCTCGGCTCCCTTTCCTCTCACCACTTCCGAGCTGGAAAAACAGCACAGATCAGCAACAGCCCATGCCCTGTCCACATCCCTCGAGAAAATGTCCAAGAATCTGGACTCTGTGGAGGACAGACCTCCAGACCTCAGATGAGAGTGGAGGGGAGTGCTGGAGTTCAAACTTGCAGGTAGAGAATATATACAGTTTTATACAGTTTTATGCCTGGCAAGAGAGTGCCATGGCTCCCTAGTAGGGGAAGGAGGTCCAGTTTTTAGAGGGCCTCTCCCGTGGGGTAGAGTGGGAGGACATCTGAATTCTGCTTGCTTGTTTGTACGGAGGTATAGAGTATGCTGGGATCCATCTCATGGGGGAGGGGACTCCTGTCCACTTCACCATGTGTTCTGTACCTTTTATTTGTATCCTTGGGGTCACAGGTCACTCCAGCAGGGTTGATGTGCGTTCTTCAACCTTCTCTTTTGGCTCAGTTCCAAACCATTGGTTTTCTTGCTAAATTTCTGTCTTTTAACTCTCCTTCTGGACGGGAGTGTCTGCAGAAACCTGGCTACAGACTGCCATCTTGGCTCCTCCCCCGAAAAGTCCTTTTTATTAAAAGCATTTCATTGTGTTCTTCATAGCAGTTTGTTTGGCCATCCAGTTCAGCCAAGCACAAGGCTAGCACCTGGTAACACTAGTCAGACTCTGGAAGCCGGGTATGGATTTACAATGGACTGAAACTGCCTCATTTCTCCTTAAGTTTCCTTTGCCATGACCTCTGGCAGCAGAAGGATGGGTGTATTTGCAGTTGTGATATGGACAACTTACAATTCCCGAAGGATGCTTTTGGGGACTGTGATACAAATTGTGATTTAAAAGTAAATCTCTGTAGGAGACTCTCACTTGCTCACAGTCACCTGGCGGCCCTGTATACATGTTTACATCTGAAAATGTTTACCTATGTTGTAATACTACTGTCTGGGTTTGGAGGCAAATGCAGCAGGAACTATAATTATCAACTTCCAAAGTATTTTCTAGCCATTTAACAATTTAGCCATTTTAATAATAATTAAATAGGCAGTGTGGATTTCTAATGTGTTTCTCTGAGAGGTTCCTTCTTTTCAAAGGTGTCTGGCAGTTTTAGGTCATACTTTTTCTTCCTTTTGTGCTGAAATAGAAAATAAGGAAAAGAAATAGAGAACTCCTAGTAAGTCTTTTTCAATACTTCTACATTAGTTCAGACCAGCAGAGATTGGCTCTGCCTGCAGCTGCGGGAAACCGATTAGAGTCTTTAAGGAAGAGAGTGATAAAGGGAGGTCCCACGGTTGGGGTCAGCCATTAGTGGTGGCTCTCAGTGTTATTAGCTAGACTGTCACAGAGAACCCGCTGATGGGCTGGGCCTGGGGGTGGAGCTCACCTTTAACCCAGTGTCAGTACTTCACTTCCCTTGGATTTCTTTGGTCCAGTAAACTTCTTGAATAGAATTACACCCAAGCAGAGAATCAGTCCAGGAAAGTGTCTGGACTTGGGTTCGAGAGTCCCTGTGGTGGGGAGGAGGGACCTGGCACGTGTGAGTGTAGCAGAGGTTGGCAGAGGCCAGGGACCAGGCTGCAAAAACCATCACCCTAGAGCATTGTGTCGTGAGAGGATCTTAGGTGTGCTGCGAGAGAATTTTAAATATCACTAATTAAATTATTTTGGAATGAAGTTCAAAGCACAGTAAGTATATACTTTTTAATGTTACTCTTCTTTTTGATCAACATAATTTAATTGTACCATGGAAGTTTAACTGTAGGTCCAACTGTGCCATAAGATAAAAAAGGATGAAAAACACAGACCTAGAGCCTGCCTGCTAGGTTCATTGGGAGTGGTAAGAACTGTCTGGTGCCCGTGCTCATCTCAGGCCATGGAGACCAGGATCTCCAGGAGAAGACTGGAGGGGACTCATGGAGAGCCCCTAGGGGCCTCTAATATTTAGCACTGTGTAGGGCAGGGCTTCTTGGGGTGGGACCCTGGGCTGCTAGCACCAGCAGCACCTGGAACTGGTTAGAAATGCAAGTTCTCAGATTCCACCCTAGACCTAGGAATCAGGGACTTTGGCAGCGGTGAAGACCCCAGCCAGCCGTGTCGCAACCAGCCCTCTGGGAGATTCCAGTGCACTATTGGATGGACCTTCATCCTTAGAACTTAGACTTTTGGGACACGAGATCCAGGAAGACTTGCTGTTTTTTCTGTTGTCTGCCCTGTGATTTGTTTTCCCTGAGGAGTGCACTGAAGGACTGAGTGGGCCACTTGCTCTGGGCATGGGGAAGGAAAGGGGAAGATGTAGGGAGACAAAAAGTCCACAGATGAAAGTCTCAAAATGTTATCCAATCACAAATAGGCTTTCAGACCTCACAAAGGCGGGCAAATTCTGTTCCTGCAGCTCTGATGGGGGCAGGGTCCCTGCCTTTTGAGATTCTGATGCTTTGGAGAGACGATGAAGACACTGCTTGGTGTGTGGTACACGGTAGCTCAGGCTGTCATAACAGAAAGTGCCACAGACTTTATTTTCTCACCATCTGGAGGCTGGAAGTCCAAGATCAAGGTGTCAGCAGGGTGGCTTGTCCTGAGGCCTCTCTCCTTGGCTTGCAAACGACCTCTCCTGGTGACTTCACAAGTTTTTCTCTTGTTGTGTGTGTGTCCTAACCTTTTCCTCTTGGAAGGATGCCAGTCACAGTGGAGTAGGACCCACTCTCATGACCTCATTTTACCCTGATCACCTCTTTAAGGACCCTGTCTCCAAATATAGACCCATTCTGAAGATCTGGGGATTGGAACTCCAGCATGAGAATTCTGGGGAGACAAATGTACATTTCAGCCAGTAATAATGGCAGATAGCTAATTGCTCAATAAATCCATTGACCTGGGAGGAGCATCTGTTTTTTGGCAGCCCTGACTGCTCCCTAGGCTGGGCCTCCTGCCTCTCACTGCTCCCTGACCCTGGGAAACCTTGCTAGGTTTGTGTGCTGATCTGCTCCCCTAGACCCAGATTTCTGGCTGACAGAGACTGCCCTTGTCTCTGTCTCTGTATGTATCCAAGTACCTGTCTTTTTTTTTATTATTAAATCATAACTGTGTACATTTTGTTGCTGGGCCTTTCCATCCTCTCAGCAGCCTCATGCCGCCCTCCCTGCTGTGGGGACCCCAGGGAGGTCCCTGTTTCCACCAGCCCCAATGTCCCCTTTGTCTAGTTCCAGCATCCTCCTCATCGGAGCCAAGGGCAGCAGGCAGGAGGTGGGGGTGGGAGAAGGGGCAGAAGAAGGGGATTGGGCTGGGGTGTCAGTAGACTGGAGTAGGAGTGGGGGATGGGTGGCAAGTCCCTGCAATTACAACAGAACCTTTGGGGCTGGGGTGGGGAAATCCCAGGGTCCTCTAATGTGCGACCAAGGCTGAAAACACCATTGGACTCTTCCCTGATTAGCCACAGATGGAGGAAATGCCTCTGTGGCTTCTGGGTCCACAGACTGGGGCCTTCCTGCCACCTGTGAGCAAATAGCCTGCATTGGCTGTGCCCGAGACCATCCACTTGCTGAGTAATAAATATGGTGCTTTTAGCAACTGCAGAGCAAGTCTGTCATTGCAAAACAGAATATTCCTTCCTGTGATTAAAACACTAGCAGCACCTTAACATTATTTTCATGCTTATGAATAATTTATTTTCTATCTTAATGTTGCATTAATGGCACTATGCATTTCACTATCTTTCCTTTTATTTAGAGGAAAAATATAGCAAATACTTGAGTTGTCAAAGGGTCTGTAACTGGGGCCTCACACAAAGCAGAGCTGATGGGGGAATGAGTCGGACTCCAAGGCTTTACTCTATATAGGAGAGAAAGGGGCAATAAAGGGGCTGCACAAGCTGGGAGGGGGCTGATGGAAACCATCCTTGAAACAAGAGCTGAAAATATTTTGCAGGGTTTTCTGTAATTCTAAAATCCGTGATGTTGATTAATCCAAGAAGTTCTTCATTCTCACGGTTTGAGCTTGGGCCTGGCTGTCTTCTGAACCGCATAGCTAAACTCATCTGACTCTCATATCAGTCCTGTGAGGAAGGTGCAATGATGTTTTATTCTTTACTGTACACAAAGAGAAGCTGGGTCTTAGAGAGGGGAAGCCACTCACCCCAGGTCTCACCTCAGTGAGCAGCAGAGTGGGGTCTGAATGCAGGCATCTGACCCCAGGACCTGAGCTCTCAGCTGGCAAGTGGCTGGCAGGGGCAACGTCACATTTGCTCCCTAGTTGTCCTCCTCATGCCTTTCCATGGGTGGCCTTTCTGGGTCTGCATGTTCTGAGCCAGGGCTGGGGGACCCTCAGGCCTCTCTGCTGCTGTTGGCTTATGTAGGAGATCTGTTAGACACTGGGGCTTTGCAGGCCTCGACCACTGTTTGTGACTTTTCTTTGCTGACCCCATGAAGACAGTGGCTTTGCCTGTTCAAGTTGTTGGCCTTGTACCAGAGCATGGATTGAGAGTTGGCTGTTCTTGAAGGCCACGAGAGGCCCTGCAACCAAGGGTCCAGCGAAGTATGCTGAAGAAGTCAGAAGAGGGAGGGGGCTTGAGGCTGCCGGGCCAGGGCCAGGATCAGAGAAGGCTTCCTACAGAAGAAATTGAGGCCAGAGAGTGACTTTCAAGGGCAAGAATACTTGAGGACAAGCTTGGGATGTAATTATGCCAGAGAAAGGTATAAATTCCCCAAGTAAAACGAAGCTAATTGAAATGTAAGCCCCGTCACCTCTGCTCGCACATAAAGCCAGGATCCTCTCCGCCTCATAAAAGCCCGGCTGGCAACGATCACCATGAAGCGTTTTCTTTAATTGGACAAGGTACTGATTCAGACAAAGCCTCTCCAGCGTGGTTTCAGAAAAATGTAAATGACTTAATCTTGGTTGGCTTGATGAAGCGTATGTTTCTGGGGGAGCTGTGAGAAGAGCTGGAATTTCTCTTCACCCCATTGGTCTCGTGTAATAAGAAATCAAACCTCATCAAAGCCTTCGCCCTCAGTAGCAGCTGCTGTGATGAGGGCCTCTGCAGTGAGCCTGGAGCGATGTGTGTCTAGGAAACCTTCCTCACCTAGAGGCTGAGAGGGCTGAGGCAGGGGCTACACTGGGGGAAATTGTCACTCTTTGAGGGAAGCTGGGGAATGATGCTGAGCCCCTGGGCCCCAGCCCCAGCCCCTGGGACCCTGGCCTATAGGTGAGTGGAAGATACCCCTGTGCCAGGGCTCTGGTGGGTCTGACCCTGGGCCCAGCTCTTCACCTGTTAACTAGCACTTCTTGAGCACCTACTCTTGGAGAGAAGTTCAGGGGCATCATTACACTTTGGTCACCATCCTATGAAGTAGTTAGGATACCCCCAGTAACTAATTAAGAAGAACTTGAGGGTTGAAAAAAATGGAGTAAGTTGACTAGGTTTGTGCAGCTAGTGAGCAGGAGTCGGCATATCTCTGGGAGAATCTGTCTTCCCAGCTTCAGGCTCTGAGCGGCTCTTTGTGGGTTGAACTTGATGAGGTCTCAGGGCCCCTGGCAGACTGGCTGTCTGCATGGTCCTGTGATATGATACATAGGTGTTGGTTCAGTTGGGCTGCTGTCACAAACTACCTTAGACTGGGGTAATTTAGACAACAAAAATTATTTCTTGTGGTTTGGAGGCTGGGATGTCCAAGATCAAAGCACCGGCAGATCTAGCGTCTGGCCAGGCCCACTTTCTGGTTCAGTGGTGGTATCTTCTTGCTGTGTCCTCACATGGCAGGAGGGGGAAGGGAGTTCTCTGGGGCCCCTTTTCTGGGGACACAAATCCCCATTTATGACAGTTCTACCCTCATGACCTGATCACCTCCCAGAGGCTCCACCTCTTAATGCTATCACATTGTAGGTGTTAAAATAGAGATTTCAAGACTGATGAAAGAGAATGTGGTAGTAAGACACCAAATTACAAATACGACTAAAGGCCACAGCAGCCAAGGTTTACGAATAAATTATGTTCTCACTGGTACAAGATTTTTCTTTCCCTTTGGGAGCTAAATAAGCCCTGGCCTGGAGGTAGGCAATATTAAAACAATTGCAGCTCACCCACTGCCAGATACTGATTAACTGACCCCCCACCTTGTTGCACAAGCCATAACTACAGCTTTGATTGGACAAAGGACTGATTTAAGTAACTTTCTCCTGATAAGAGACCCCCGACCATGGGCCCATCCTGTTAGTTTACAGAGGCTGTGCATTTGAGTGTCTTCTTGTCCCTGCTTCACCTTCTGACATTTAAGGGGTTAACTGTAACACACTTAAATGTTAAGTTTCCACCCTAAAGTGAAAATGGGATGTGTGTAACACGCATGTTTGTTTTCTGCGCATGCTCACATCCCCCCTTCATGAATATTCAGAGGTCTCCCTGTAACGTATTGAATATGCATGTTCAGCTTAAAGCACCAGCCCCAACCTCTCCTCTTTCCCGTGACTGCTGGAAGCTTGGCCTCTCAGCCTACAGGATGGCCAGCGCCACCCTGTCACAAGGCATGAAGCTCTCCTTTCCAAATTTACAAACTCTTACCTTCTCAGTTGACAAGGGTTAAGCCTCAACATATGAATTTTGGAGGGACACTTTCAGCCATAGTTTTGGGGGCTTCTTGGCATCCCAGCATTCATGATAACACTATGTAGGAAGAAATACATGTTTTCATTCCCCTACATGGGCATTAGCATGTGGGTAACAAGGGGCCACTAGGTACCGGGAAGTTTCACAGTTATTCAACTCAGTGATCAGCAAACTTTAAACTACAACCCTGGAGACTTACAGATTGTTAGAATCGGTTAAAACATTGGGATCCCAGCCCTGGGACATAGGGTTTATAGAGTGAGAATTGCTTGGAAGATTTGATCCCAGTAATTAGATAGGATTATAGACCAAGTCTCCATTTCTTACCCTGCTTTAGCACTACCATGCTTGGCTGAGGAGCCTGTTGGAGCTATAGTTTGAATGCCTCTAAAACAGACACAGAATCATCTGAAAATTAAGTCCTCCAGATAGATCTGATTGGCTCAGCTGGATGTGACCTGGAATGAAGTAGGTACCAAACGCTGTGGGACACTTCTGTGCCTGGCACTGGGCTAGATCTTGCAGACCTCACAGAGGGGGAGGACGTGCAGTTGCTTGTAGGGCTTCACTGGGCACCATTCAACCACTGCCACCTTAGCGGTCTTAGGACCCAGAGAGTGTCCACAGGTGTCCTTTGAGGGTGAGCTCATCATCTGTCCCATTGTTCATCTGCTCACTCATTCAGCAGGTGACGTTGCATATTCATTGTGTGCTAGTCACTGTTCCAAACACCGGGGATAGAGCAGTGACCAGTATGACAGTCTCTCTTCTCAAGAGGGGATCTTTAGAGGGGATCTTTCCCCTGGTTAGGAAGGTCCAATTTCTAGAATGTTCTTTCTTATGACAAGCACACCAGTCTTCCTGAAAGCCCCTCTCACTTCTTGGCATGGCCCAAGGCCACCTTCTCCCTCCTAGGGGGTGCATAGCATCATTACTTTCTTTCATGTACAGGCTCCTGGGGTCTGACCCTCAGCCCTGGGCACACCTGCCTTATTGGACCACTGCACAGTCCCAGCCAATCTCTTCCTTTCAGCCCAGGAGCCCTCTGGGGACAGTGTGCAAGGGTCTCCAAAGGGATCCTTGCTGGGCAGAAGCAACTCTCTGCTGTTGTAGCTCTTATGGGTGGACATGCTGCCTTTGGAAATAGCTTTTCTTTCTTTCTTTTTTTTTTTCTGAGACAGAGTCTCAAGCTGTTGCCCTGGGTGGAGTGCCGTGGCATCACAGCTCACAGCAACCTCAAACTCCTGGGCCCAAGCGATTCTCTTGCCTCGGCCTCCCAAGTAGCTGGGACTATAGGCACCCACCACAATGCCTGGCTATTTTTTGGCCTGGGCTGCCTTGGAACCTGCCATCTCTTGTGTATGTGACCGGCGTCCTACCTGCCTGAGCTACAGGCACTGAGCTTGGAAATAGTTTTCTATAAAGCAAAGTTTGAACTCATTGGAAAGGTGTCACTTAGATATATCACTTTGGGTTAGGAATATTAAAGGCAGGTGGGAAGTGGAGTTGGGGAGATGGATACAGGAGAGGGAGCAGCTCTGGTGTCTTCCTTCTGTCCTTCTCAGCTGTCTCCCTGGCCAAGTGGGCTGAGGCCAAAGGGTGTTGCTGCTTTTATTTGGTGTCTGGGTGCCAGTCTTTGCTCCAGGTACCAGGAGCACAACATACTGAAACCCAGACCCTGCCCTCCTGGAGCCCCCATTCTGTAAGGCAGCCAGAGCTGGAGTAGATGTCAGCACATGTGGGGAGGGACTGGAGCACTCAGTACCAAGAGCTCAGAGAAGGGAGCAATTTTGTGCAACCTCAGGGCCTGGGGAGGCTTCCAGGAAGAGGGGATGCCTGAGCATTGAATCAAAGTGTCCATGGCAGGAGTCCTGGGCAGAGGCAGGGAGGGACGCAAGTCACGGCTGTTGTGTGGGGGCTCAGAGCAACCTGATGTACCTCCAGGCTGTTATTCAGGGCAAGGTAAACCTGAGCTTTATTCTGCAGGGGAAACAAGGCTTGCATAGGACTTGGAGGCCCTGAGGAGAGGAAGATAGGCTGGGAATTAGTCCACAGGACTTTAAGTCCCAATTGGGTTTCTGAATAATTCTGAGGCCTTAGGCAAATTGAAAACAACTATTAGAATCTCAGTTTCCTTATTTTGTCCTGGGACAGTGTGTTCCTGGGACAGTATGTTGGTGTGTGTGGCATGCTGCTCATGCCAAGAGTGGCCTGCAGCTGCCAGGGCTCTCTGGGGGGCACATAGCTCAAGGTCATCCCTGCCTTCAGCTGGCCCTCTGATGGATAAACATAGTCTCTAGCTGGGATGCCTGAATGCTAGGTTTTTGAGGAAATTGTCAGATGGACTCCCGGATCCCCATTTTTCTTTGAGGACCCAGTAGGAGAGCAGCACTGGTATTATCTTGGAGGACACAGGGCCTAGGGAAAATTAACTAAGTTGTTAGATACAGGACAGATCAGTTTACCGAAACCATTGGTGTTAGAGCACAGTGCTGAAGTGCATGGGCTTTGGAGCCAGACTCTGGGATTCTGGGAAGGTTGCTTCAGCTCTGTTAAGTCTCAGTTTTCTCTCCCAGGAAATGGAGATGTTAATAAGATTCACCTCACAGGACTAAGGCAGATTGTTTGCTTAGTACAGGGTTGCTCCAAGCAAAAACAGTATGCTGACACTGTGACCTTGAACCAGAAGACGATCTCTGCCCATGGGCTGTAGACAAACCACAGAAGACAATGCCTGGTGCTAAGGGACCACAGCTCAAACCTGAGGGCCAAGAGAGGTAGAAATTAGTCAGGTTGCTGCAGTAGAACATATTCGACTGTGGTTGGAAGCTTTGGTGGGAGCAGGGCTGGGTCAGCTACTCTGATCCACATGATTATGTAACATTTGGAGATGATTGAGTTTTTATTGGGGAGAGTATGGATGTAAAGTTCTCCACTGAATTTTCTACAAATTGCTTTTTATTAGCTAGTGCTTTATAATGTGAGAGCTATTGAATTAGACATCCATTAGCTTCTACTCCCTGGGGAAGCAAGGATGCCTTCCTGAGTCCTTATTCAGATCCAGGATGCTGCTGGGACTGATTTGTCTTGGCAAGCTCTGGAACTGATTTGGCTTGGCAAGGAAGACAGCCAAGTGGCAGGTGGTTCTGGAACTCAGGCAGGCAGTCTGCTCATCTGTCTGCCCATGTGTGTGTGTCCGTGTGTCCATATTTGTATGTGTGTTTTTGTGTGTGTGTAGTTTTGTGAATGACTATAACAAGAGGGAAGAGGTCAGGCTTCTGGATACAACTCTAGCACTAGTAGGCAGAAGGCTGGGCAGGGACTCTGTGTACAGTTGTGCAGTCCATGCACTACCCAAGGATGCCACATTTAAGAAAGTACCAGTCACATCATAGAAACCATAGATTTATATGTTTAGTAAGACAATTCTGGGAAATAGAAGTAAAGTATCTTATTTTAATAAAAACTAGAAAATGGTATGTTGCAGTGCATGAGGGAGCTGCAACACAGCAGACTGAGAATTCCCCAAGCTGGGACTTTCCTGAGGGTCTGGGGTCCAGAGATGAAGGGAGAAACAGCCCAAGAAATCCACATGCAGTTTCTATGAGAAAATCTGCTAAGACCTTGAAAAACAAACACTGTGTCAGCCTGTAGGTAGGCAAGTAGATGTGGCCCTGAATTGAAATCTCAGTAGGTTTTTCTTTAAGATTTTAGGGCATGTGTTTACAGAATAAAGAGGTAAAGAGTTAAAGAGTTAGTAGTCTCCCGACTCAATCATGTGGGTGGTCTTTTGATTATGAAAATGGTCATCAGGTTAGAGGCACTAAATTATAGAAAAATTCTCAAGGGAAGAACTAAGTAGGTAATACTTAGTTGCCTTAAGGGATGGGATAGGACTGGTTAAGGTTATAGCCTTCAGGCTAAGTTGTCTCAGCTCAAGGGTAATTTTTAACCCCCTTCTAACTCTGCTGACATCCTGTCTTCACTAAGCTGCTGAATTTTACTTAGATGTCCCCAAACCAGTCTTCTGTCTGTGCAGGTGAACATTCTGACTACCCTCACCACTGCAGGCATGCTGAGCAGCTGGAGGCTGAGGTCTGGGGCTGTTCCCTTGTGGATCCTCTGGAATGTCCACCTGCATTACATTTCTACCCACAGTTTGAGAGTTTTCTAATGAATAGAAATGAAGTATTTTGAGAAGGGGAATCTTTCTGGATTTGTGAAAAGGTACTACATCAGCTTCCAGCATCCCTGAGATTGGGCATACAGGCTGGGTCAACTTGTGGTAAGGAAAGGCAAGGGGAGGGGTCTTAGGGACACCCTAGGCTCCTCCTAGGAACACCCCATACCTAGTCCATGACCCAGCTCTTCAAAACTCTACCTCCTGCCTCCCTCAGTATGGTGCACCCACATTTTTCATTAAGTCATGGGATGCCTCCCTCATGAGGACTTGCAGGTGGCTGGGGGAAGACAAAAGAGGGGAGACTAGTACTAGTAATACTTTGTCAGAGGTCATGAAAATTGTTTTAGTGAAAGCTGGGGGTGGGACAGTGGGGTTGGGAAAACAAGATGGGTACTGTGGATGGCAATGCCTGCACAGAGGTTGGGGTGCAGGAAGACTGGGACAACTCAGAGGCTGGAGCTCAGCCACATGACTCTCATTTGAACCTAGCGGGTTTTAAAGCTGGAACTGGTGAGAGGACACTGTCATTCCTCACTTGGAGGGAAGTTGCAATTTCCAAATGGTTTTCTGTGGATTATCAGTCCGGAGATACATTTGGCAGAGAAATCAAACCAAACCAGCCCTCAAAACCTACTCTGATGACGAGCAAGGTGGAAACACTGTACATGGTAGCTGTGCTCAGGCCCAGGACGTGTCAGTGCTGACCAGTGAGGTTGAACTCACAGCACTGCAGCTAGGGTTTCCTAAACATACTGTCTAAACATTTTCAAAGAATAGGATCACTTTAACTTTCCCTGGGAGCTAGTATTCCTGTGTCATATGAATACAGATGAGGGCTGGCCCAGGAATCTTTCACTGGGCCCACAAACCCTGTAAGCCGCACAGAGCTGATTGCAGCTGTCCCTCAGGGCTCACGAGGAGCTGTCACCTGGTTGCCATGAAGCTTCCAGAGCCCTCTTCAGACATGTCATCTTCACTCTTGGCAGCTTCCTCTTACTGCCACCATCCTAGGCAAGACCTTATCTCCATACCTCTGAATGGGGCTGTATTCAGAAATGTTTAAAGAAGGGATTAAGGTTAAATGAAGTCATTAGTGTGGACCCCAATCTACATGACTCATGTCCTTTTAAAATTTAATTTTCTCAGAAGAATCTGGGATAATTGGTTGAGCAACTGAAAATAACTTTTCTTCGACTTGCTTTCTGCTACTCCCAACCTATTGTTTCTTAGGCCATCCATGTGAAGAGAGTAAGGATATTATTATCTATTATTATTACAATATTATGCTCGCAAAAACTTTTTAGGTTAAATCATGGCCAAGTTTCTGTGTTTAAGTAGCTTTTCACTATACTGCATGGCTGAGTGCTGTACAAAGTCACAATGTCTTAGTTTCAAAACAAAATAATACTGTTGATGTTATTGTGCAAAAAGGTTGTCTGAAAAGACATTTGGGCGATGGAGACTTTATTCCAGAAAACAGTATGCAAACAAGAGAGACATAGCCCTAGCTGTACAATGAAGTTGTGTTCCAGGTATCAAAAAAAGGGTTGGGTTTTGTAGTAAGAAATTCTTGGTAAGGTTCCCAATCAATTTTATTTATGCAAATGAAAGATTAAAATTTGCTTGGTTCTGATGTTCAATGCAAAATAAATTAATTTTATTTTTTGAGACAGAGTCTTGCTCTGTCACCCTGGGTAGAGTGCAATGGTGTTATCATAGCTCACTGCAGCCTCAAACTCCTGGTCTTCCCTCCTCAGCCTCCCAAGTAGCTAGGACTATAGGCACCTGCCACAATGCCTGGCTGATTTTTCTATTTTTGGTAGAGATGTGGTCTCGCTCTCGCTCAGGCTGATCTTGAGCTCCTGAGCTCAAGCAATCCTCCTGTGTTGGCCTCCCAGAGTGCTGGATTACAGGCATGAGCCACCACACCCAGTCTCATGTCCTTAAAGGAAGGCAAGCACAGAGGGAAGATTCCTTGAAGACAAAAGGAGAAGGCATCACCTTTAAGCCAAGGAGAGAGGCCACCCTGACCAAAGACTTCCAGTCTCCAGAACTATGAGAAAATAAATTCCTGTTGGTTAAGTCCCAGTCTGTGGAACTTTGTTATGGCAAGCCTGAGCAACCTAACTTAGCCCTCATGTTCCCCAAATCATTACTTGCAACTCTCTCACCTGGCAAGAGTGCCTGGGATCTCACCTGCTTGGGTTGCTTTTCTCTGGAGTATCAGCTTGTTGCAGGGATTCTGTGCAACACAGGAGGGCCAGTGAGCTGATGGTATAAAGAAGAATCTGGAAGGAAAGGAGGGTAAAAGTAAAGACTACAAATAGAAAATTTTGTTTGTTTCTGTTATTCCTGGAGCATCCTTGAGGAAATGCTAGCACTGTGCTTTATGGTTTCAAAGCACTTTTACTTGCAATATTGGTTTGATCTTCACCATGAGTCTGTGGGGGTCTTCAGGAGTACTGTTCCAAAAGTTAGACATAAACTAAGGTTCTGAGCATCTTTTCCTAAGTCATCAGCTAGTGGCATGTCTCAATCTGAAGCCCAGGTCTCCTCGTACCTGTGGGGATCTGAGAGATGTCCAGGGGAGAGTTGGATGTGTGGCTTTGTCTCTGCAAACAGAGATATGAGTGTCATCAGCACACATACCTTTTTCTGATAAAAGGGGATAAATATGGATGCAACTGGCTCTGCACCATGTCCCCCTTTCCTAATTTGGAGGCAGATATGATGTCTGGGGCTGCAGCACTCACCAAGAACTGACAAGTGGTGTTAAAGGTCCACCCACCAAAGATGGTATATGGAAGCAAAGAAGGTGCCAGCATCGTCCAGCAGCTAGAACAAGTCCAGCACCTCTTATCGCCGGACTTCTTGTGATGTCCTAGAATGGGCCTTATTTGCTTCAGCCCCTATAGTCACGTTTCCTTTTCTTGATATTTGCATCAGGGGACATGATACCTGGAGCGGGGGCATGAATTGCCCATAGAACAGAGGAAAAGTCAGAATACTAAGGACTTCAGACAGTGACAAAAAAGCAAAGGAGCCTGGTCTTTAATGTCCAGGGAATGACCTTGCATCCACCTGCCACCAGGCTGGTGTGAAGTGAACAAGAAGTGTGCTTGTGTGCTGAGCCACAGCGGGTTAGATCTCTTGTACGTGTAGGCAAAATCATTCCTGGTGGAGACACCTTTCTTTCTTCGTGGGATACTAAGTTAATTTACAAAATAAATAATATGAACACACAAACTACACACACAGGGACAGAGTCAGAGAGAAACAGAGAGGGATGGAGGCGAGGGTGGGAAGGAGGCTTGAAGTTTAGCCTGGGCTGGGACCTGCCTCCTTGGGGCTGGCTGGAGGAGAAACAGCACCCTTGGGCATCCAGGGGCCGGCGCTGCCCAGGGCGCACAGCTCTGTGATGCATACTGGAATTCACCGTAGCTGCTGCAGCCCTAGGAACGGCCGTGCCCCCAGGCCTCGCTGTCCCCCACACCGTCCTTGTCCGGGGCCCATCCGTGGCTGGCTGTCTCCATGTGCTGAGCTGTGCAACGACCCATGACAAAGCAGGGGAAAGTGCCCTTTCCTGAACGTCCTGTGACGAGACCCTGCAGAGTGGCCTGTGTACCAGTGGGTGGCGCTGTTGAGTGGGGCTGCTAGTTTTGTTTTCCCCTTGGGCCGCGTCTCTCTGTCCAGACACGTGGCTGAGGCTGGGCCGCTGGAGCGTCAGAGGAGAGCTGCGGTGCCAGGCTCAGAATTCCTTCTTCCAACCTAAGGCCATGGCTTAGTGCCTCCATAGGGTGGGCTTTTTCCAGGGAGATCCCTCTGCTCCTCAGAGAACAAGCGTTTTCTGTTGGGCCACCCTGTTGACATGTCACATAAGCTGGCTTCACCTCCAGCTGAATCTCCTCAGCCTCCAAGGAAAACAGACTCCATTCAGCAACGTGTACTGTTGTTCAGTTCACCAAACGTGCTTTGCTGAGCATCAGAAACCCCTCTGGCCGCAACCCAGGCCCTGGAGGATCTCCCGCTTCCAAAGTCAAGAGGAAGGGCATTTTGAGGACACCCAACACAGTGTCATTTTTTTAAAAGTTCAGGCCCCAGCTTCCGAGACAGAGACTCCAGGTTCTGCCCACACTCCTCCCGGGATGCATAAGGAGCTGTGCACAGCTCTGGCTTTCTTAGGCGCTTGTTGGGAGCAGCTGAATCCCAGAATAGACACGTCCCTATTAAGGGATACGGTAATGGGAAAAGAAAAAAGACACTCCGTATGGGGACAGGTTCTCTTTGCCCAAAATAGTCCTGTGAAAACGTGCTTCTGAATTGTTTCTTGATGAAATCTACGAACATTTGTAGTATTTTACATTGGGTTTAATAATTTATTAACGTTTAATATTTCACAAGAGTAAAGCAGAAAACCTGATGAAATTTTCATATCTGCTATTATAAGCTAAATGGAATGTGAGGCGCATCTAGGCGGTGCTGAGTGGCCGAGGCCTGGGGTACTCACCCCGGCCCCCTTCCTACCAGCAGGCTCAAGGGGCCAAAGTCAACCTCCTCTGCCCATTAGTAACCCCAATGTCCTGTGCACTGGGGAGAGCCAGATGTTCGGAGATGACAAGAGTTTGGTTAAACAGTACGTCCCGGGTAGAGTGTGATTTGACTAAGGCCAAATGTCTTCTCCCATCCCCCAGTTTTCCTCACTGATCTGTTGTTGGTGCCTGAGATGTCCGTCACTGGTGCAGATTGCATTTCCTGCCCAAGAAAACAATACCCACAGGACCCATGGCTTCTAATAATCATAGCAAATCCGAATCCGACTCTGTTCTCAGAGTTTTCTATATACAGTTCATTAATTTCTCACAATAGTCCTGTGAGGTAGGAGCTCTTGTTATCCCCACTTGACAGATGAGAAAACTGAGGCACAGAGAGGAAGGAGATTTGCTCAGGTTCACATGGTAGCAAAAGGCTGGAATTGGAATTAAGGCAGCCTTGCTCTAGAGGCTTAACCCTTACACTATGGTTTTTTTTTCTCCAAATCAAATCAATAAACAATTAATTGTATCCTTATCACGCACTGGGCTCTGGGCCCACATGCTGGAGGAGACACAAAGGTGAGTTGTGTCTGAGCCATGCACTCAACAGCACACCCTCCGGTGTGTCCTCCACATGCTAGCTGAGTGGCCTTGGGCAAGTTACTCAGTCATTCTGAACCTCCAAAAGAATACCTTCCTCACTAGGAGATTAAAAAAAAAATCCTACTTGAGCAGGATTAGCAAACTCTGGAAGATGGGCCTAATCTGGCTTGCTGACTGTTTTATTTTTCCACAAAACAGCTTTATTGAGATTAATTCACACACCCAACAATTTGCCCACTTAAAGGGAGGTATTATGTATATTCTCAGATATGTGCCATTATTGTCACAGTTAATTTTAGAACATTTTCATCACATTGAATAGAAACCCTTTAGCTGCCACTCCCACCCTCAACATCACTCCAATTTCCCCCTCCCTACCGAGATACCACGAATCTGCTTTCTGGGGAAATCTCTATAGATTTCCCTGTTCTGGACATTTGAATGAATGGAATCATATAATATGTGTGTTTTTGTAGCTTCTTTTGTGTAGCGTTGCATTTTCTAAGTTCATCCATTGTAGCATGTATCAATGCCTCATTCTGTTTTGTGGCCAAATATGTCACTACATTGGATATAACACATTTTGTTCATCTGTTCCCCTGGGCACTTGGATTGTTGGTACTTTTTGGCTATTATGATGCCTCGTGCTTTCCTAAATACGATTTTATTGTGACATAGTCGTGCTCAGCTCAGAGATTAGGTCAAGACAAGCAAGGTGCCCAGGGTACAGAAATTGAGCAGGTATTCACTCTAGGGGCCCTGAAAGTTCATGGTCAGACCAGCACACCTGTTTGTTTACCAATGGCTTGCAGCTGTTTCTGTCTTAGGTTGGCAGAGTTGAATGGCTGTGATGGAACTATTTGGCCCACAAAGCCTAAAGTATTCATTGTCTGGTCTTTCAAAGAAAATGTTTGTCCATCTTGTTCTCGAGCAACAGATTTTAGGCCCCTTACTCTTAAGTTTAAAAGAGAAGACAAAAATTGGGATTTAACAGGTCATCTCAAACTCATCACTTAGTATCAGCCTTATTCTTGGCTGGGCTACTGAAAACGATGAAGTGGTCTGCTGCCAGGATGGAAACTTTTCTTACAGAAGCTATAATATTCCCATGTTCTCTTCCTGTGGCTGCATGCTTTAGCGCAGAACTATATGGCTTCTCATTCAAGTAAAACTGCCCTGATGTCAGACGTCCCATCTAACCAAAGTCTGAGTGCTCAAGATCGGACTGAAAAATCCTGATGTCAGCCGAGCTGTTTGCCATCCATTCAACTCGGGGTATTTTATTTGTATTGTCAGAGTTGCAAGGAGTGACAGCTCTTCTTGTCGAGAATGAGTTTTCCTAAGGATCACTGCAAAAAGCTCCTTTTGTCATTGCCCTCCCTCTTTGATCCCCCCCACCCATTATCTCTCCTTCCTTGGACTAGACGATACAGTAGAATGAACATTGATATTAGAATCCACATATTTTGGTAGTAATTCTGACTCTATAGCAAAATAGCTGTGTGTCTGTGGGCAAGTCACTTAATCTCTTCAGTTAGTGATGTGCCACCCGTCTCGCCAGGTTGTCATAAGGTGAAGTGTCAGATAAAGCAAGCACTTTAAGTCCCTTCTTGTTTGGGACTATTCCATAGTTTTACTGAGGAAGTTGTGTGAGGTGTCCTCTAAGACTGTCCCAATACCAGTATTTGGTATCCGCGTCCTTGTGTAGTCCCCTCCTCTCGGGCATGGGTTGTATTTAGCGAAGTCCTTCCAATGAATAGAGAATAGGAGACATATTGTCACTTCTGAGATTGGACTATACAAATGCTGTGACTTCCTTCTTGGGGGCTCATTCTTACTCTCTCAGATCCCTTGCTTTTGGAGAATTGAGCTGGCATGTTGTGAGCTGCTCTCCAGGTCATGTTGGGAGGGACCAAGTCCTGCCAACAACCATGTGTGTGAGTTTGGGAGCAGATCCTCTCTCTCTCATGAGCTTTCAGATGAACCATGAACTGACAGTTGACAATTGAAACCTAATGAGAGACTCCACCTCCTCTGTAAGGGGCACATTCTGAGGAGGGTCACAACAGGGTCCCCGAAGGCACAGAATTTAGCACAGGGTGTAGTAACTGACCCGGCAAGAAGACCCCTAAAGGCCTCTAACTGTTTCAGCCTGAGTCCCCATCTGTCTCAAACCCCCCTTATTGGTTTAATTCTGAGAACAGGTTTCTTTTTTTTTTTTTTGAGATAGAGCCTCAAGCTGTCATGCTGGATAGAGTGCTGTGGCATCACAGCTCACAGCAACCTCCAATTCCTGGGCTCAAGTGAGTCTCTTGCCTCTGCCTCC
>CAUYRH010175334.1:0-36248 GCA_963574655.1 Perodicticus potto | reverse complement strand
AGACAGAGCCTCAAGCTGTCACCCTGGATAGAGTGCTGTGGCATCACAGCTCACAGCAACCTCCAATTCCTGGGCTCAAGCGAGTCTCCTGCCTCCGCCTCCCAAGTAGCTGGGACTACAGGCACCTGCCACAACGCCTGGCCGTTTTTTGGTTGCAGCTGTCATTGTTGTTTGGCGGGCCGGACCCGCCAGCTCAGGTGCACGTGGCTGGCACCTTAGCTGCTTGAGCCACAGGCGCTGAGCCTGCTCTTCAATTTATCTGTCTCCCTACTCCCCACCTCTGAATAGTCCACTCGATGCTGTAATTACCAGACACGCCTTTGCTCATCCAGAATCTTTCCTCTTCTGCTCTCCACCTGGGCGATATCCAGCCACTGTTCCCAGGCCTGTCCAAATGGGCCTCCTCTCCCGCATTCTCAGTGGGAGGGCCCCCTTCTGCACCTCCAGCTTCCCCCCCCAAGTCTGTGGCCTGTGTTCTACAACTGACAGCTCTTTGAGGACACAGTCCTTCTCCTTTTGCTTCACGTTCCCCACTTGCATCCAGCCCAGGCCCATACCTGGCTGCTGGAATTAATTTTCAGGCAGGACCAGCCTCAGAGACGTGGTCGGTTCTACAATCTCAGGCCAGGGCTTCCCAAAAGGGAGGAGCTGAGAGGCTTTACCTTTCTTCCTTCTCTGCTGTTTGGGGGGGTCACTGACCCCTTCTCAGCTAATCAGTGGGTGGAAATGTAGCCATCCCACCTGGGCCACCCAGCACACAAGGCCTTCTTGCTCCCCTTGTCTCTCCAGAGTAATAAACAGAGTCGTTACCAGGTGCCTCTCGCAGCCTCCAGTGCTGGCAGGTTATTTATATGCAAATTTGCCTGTCTGTGGTTACGAAGGCTCATAAACATGATAACAGCAGCTTCTATAGAGGCTGTGTGAGTGATGGAGGGTGGGGAGAGGCCCTCTAGCTTCTTCCGGAGAAGTTAATATGGGATTAGCCACAACCAATTAGATGGTATCAAACCCAATGGGGATCCAATGGTTTAGCCGAACTGAAGATCCAATTGAAGGCGGGGCTGAGGCTGTCAGGAGGGCCCTCCCCCTGGAAGCCAGGCCTGGGGCAGTGTCTCTACCAGATCCCTGGGCCAGGGGAGGGACAGCATCACCCTGGCCTTCCTACCAGCCAGCATGTGGCAGGAAGCCTCCCTGCTCAGACAGAGAAGGAGTCCTGCCTCCCCGACACTGAGACACTGGGCAAGGTGCTGCCGGGCCAGGTGCCTCCATGGACACTGGTCCCTTAGCCAGCACATCCTTCCACCCCCTCCTCTGCCTGGTAACTGTGACTCACTCATCCTCTGAGACTCCCTACCTGTCACCCCCTACCCCCAGCTCCCTTCAGCACCAGCCTTGGAAATGTTCTCATTGGTCAATGCCCTTGATTAGTCTGTGCCCTCTCCAAGGTCCTGCAGGACTTTGTCCATGCCCCCTCCATGTGCCACTCACCGCTCTTTGTGTCTATCTCCTGTCTAGGCTGCAAGTGCTTACAGGCTGCTACAACATCACTGCGTTTGTCTCTGGCTACCCAGGCATGGTGTTTGGTGCAAAGTAGGTGGTCAGTAAATGTCTTTTTGAGAGGATGGAAAGGAAACACAAAGAAAGGCAATGACATTTGGGCTTAAATCCTGACTTGGACTGTTTTGAGGTCTCAGATAAGTTATCTCACTCTTCAAGACTCAGTTTCCTCATCTGTAAAATGGGGATAACCCACCCTTGTCTTTGAAAGGTTCTGGACCCAAGACGCAAGATGAAAGGAAAATGGAGATCCAATTTGTGCAATTAAAGTGGCTTTTTTTTTTTTTGAGACAGAGCCTCAAGCTGTCACCCTGCATAGAGTGCTGTGGCATCACAGCTCACAGCAACCTCTAATTCCTGGGCTCAAGCGAGTCTCTTGCCTCCGCCTCCCAAGTAGCTGGGACTATAGGCACCCGCCACAATGCCCGGCCATTTTTTTGATTGCAGCCGTCATTGTTGTTTGGCGGGCCTGGGCTGGATTCGAATCGGCCAGCTCAGGTGTACGTGACTGGCGCCTTAGCCCATTGAGCCGCAGGCACTGAGCCTAACGTGGCTTTTATTCCACCTGGCGGGCAGGTGGGGCGAGATTCCTGACTAGGGAGAAAGCCACACATGGGCTATGGTGGACAGAGATTTAAAGGGTTAGGACCACCAGGATTGGTCTGTCCATAGTTTTACCTGGGCAGGTAGGTGGAGCAAGGTTAGGGGGACCTGGATTGGTCCATTTACTATTTCCTGGGAGGGACATGCTTTCCAGGAAAGGGATTTTTCCTGGGTGGGTCAGTAATTCTATCAGTCTAGACTGTCCTATGCACAGTCTGGCTTTTAGCAGTTTACTCACTCAAGGTGTTCACGTTTCTCTAGGCGCCAGGCCATGGTCAGACATTCTCTGGTCTCTTAGGGGAGTCTACTCCTGGGGGAGGTAACCAGCAAAGAGGAACTCAGCAATCAGGATAGCATAGGCTTGTGCCTAACAGAGAATAGTGAGGGAGAGGAGAACTGGTTGGAGACAGGGGAAGGAAAATGAGCCTTGGTCTCTGGAAGTACTTTTCTATTGTTGGGGCTTCCCTGAGTAGTAGCAGGAGTGCTCAGGGAGCAGTGCTGTGTAGCTGAAGAGAAAGAGCTGTGAGCCTGGAGCCAGGGGTGCAGGGACCCTGGGCTGCTTCCTCGGCCAGTTAGCAAGCAGAAGATGGCACCTGCAATGTTCTTGACCCTAGCCAGGCAGCTGCTCTGAATCCTGCAGGGGAGATGGAGGTGAGGCAGCAAAGAGAATGGCCGCTATCAACTAACTTATAACCAAGCAGCCCACTGTCAGCCCCCTGCACCCCTCTCTGGGACTCCTTCCCTGATGACTGTAGTGCATTTGACCAGTTCTGCACCTGGCTCCACGCTCCTGCCAATGTGCCCTGACAACGTGTTTTGCTTCATCTTGCCCTCAAAATATTCCTCATAGGCTCAAAACTCACAGGCTGGAAGGAGCTGTGTGGAACATCAGGTCCAGAGTATTAGTTTTACCAACAAGGAGAAAAAGGCCTGAGAGGTCACAGGATGGATTCTATCTCACTGTGTACTTTGTGGCCCACCCAGGCCTGCTGGGTACATGCAGGAGCTACTCTGGATACTTCCCCTTAGTACAGAGAGTGGTCAGCTCCCTGCAGCACCAGCCTTGAAAATGCTCTCACTGGTCAATTGCCCTGGTACTTTGCAACAGGGCAATCACCACATTTCTGCCATCCCTGAAGGGCTGTCAAGATGCCAGTTCCTAGCTGGGGTAGAAGTGCAAGCTGTCTCTGCTCACAGCTGTTTGCTGCTCAGATCTTTGGGGATTTGCCCCCTCTAAGAGCTAAATCCATCCTATTCTCTAGTCCAGTGGTTCTCAACCTTCCTAATGCTGTGACCCTTTAATACAGTTCCTCATGTTATGCTGACCCCCAACCATAAAATTATTTTCGTTGCTACTTCATAACTGTAATTTGCTACCATTATGAATTGTCATGTAAATATCTGATATGTAGGATGTATTTTCATTGTTACAAACTCTCCCCAAAGGGGTCACGACCCACAGGTTGAGAACTGCTGCGTCTAGTCAATGACCAGCCCCACCGCCTTCCTCCCATCGGTCCAGCTGGTAACCCCAGATCCATTCTCCACTCCTTTCTCTTCTCACCCTCCTAACCAACCATTCACCAAGTCCTGGGAAGCTCAGCCTTTCTTTGAAGCCTCCATACATCCCATAAACTGAGTCTAGTCAGTCTCTTCCTCAATTCTTAGCCCTGACACTCCCTGGCTGGACCCAAGCCTTCTAAAACAAAAAGGCAGAAAGGCCTGGCAGCTTCTTTTTTTCCTTGAAAACACACAAAACCATTGTCAATTCCCTTTGTGGGTAAGGAAAGACCAGACCTCAAAGATATAAAGGCCTGGATCCCCTCCTGGGGTGGGAGTGAGACGGAAAAGGGGGGGAAATACCTGCCATTCTTTAGCAGGAGCCTGCCGTGGAGAAAGCAAGATACAGCTAGTCTCTCTCAATAGGCTATTCGGCTACTTACATTCTTAGCAAACCACCCTGCTGCATTTCTAAAACAAATCTGATCATGTCTCCTCTCCACTTAAAATCTTTCAATGGTTCCCTTTTGTCCTCTGGATGAAACCCAGGCTTCCTACCACATAAGGCGCTTCAGGATCTGGCCAGGGCTTTCTGCTCCAGCCTTGGAATCCCTTCTCCTTTCCCTCCCTCTGGGGTGGCCAAAATGATCTACAGTTTAACCACATGTTTAAGGCATAGAATGCCTCGGACACACTGTTCCTCTACCATCTTTTCTGTTTATTTTTTGTGTTCGCACAGATTTGTGGGGTACATGTGAAATTTTGTTACGTACATATTGACAGCCCCAAATAAGTGATTAAGGCAAAGATCTCGATCAATGGAGCTTTATTAAGCCAAAAATTGATGATGTGTCTAGGAAAAGCATGAATCACAGAAGCGTCCGTGACCTTTGTTCTCCAAAGAGGGATTTGGGAACCCAGTGTTTAAGGGGAGAAGGCATGTAGGAAGAAAAAGGAGGAAGAGGCAGGCAGTGAGGCAAATGGTTACACTCGGGAGACTTGAGTTAGTGCCCAGAGGTCTACATTTTGCATAAGATAAGGTAAAAGAGAAAAAGAGAACAAAGGAGCAAAGAAAGAGAAAAAGAGAAAAAAGGAGTAAAGAAAGCACTAATTATATGGATGTCCCTGGGTAGGTGGAAGAATGGTTGATCTTGTCTTGTCTCTGTTTTGTACCTGGGAAGATAAATTTGTAATCAACATTATTACACTTTAGTTTTAGGAGCTAGACTTGGCCTGCAGTTCTAAAGTTATAATTTGCATGTCCTTGTTCACCAGCAAGGAATATACTTAGGAAGGATCTGTGGGGGCCATTCTAATAGATGCCTGAGGTTTTTAATTTTTCCATGGGGCTCTGGCTAATGCATAATGTTAGTAAGAGCTATATATTTGGAAGGAGGTGTTGCAAGACTCAGCCACCAGGCTGGGCTTTTCCTTTTGTATAAGGAACCGGGGGAGGTAGCCCTAGGATTTTTATTTTCCTTTGTAATATGATGCATAGTGGTCAGGTCAGGGTCTTTGGGACATTCATCTCCCAACCGGAGTACATTTTTGTTTAACTATAGTCACCTGACTCTGCTATCAAACATTAAATGTATTCCTCCTGTCTGTGTTTTTGGACCCTTTAACCCAGTTCTTTTCATCCTCTCCCTTCCCCCCCCAGTTTGGTCTTTCTCATTTCTGTTCCTTATCTTTCCACTCTCTGCTTCCCTATGCTCTTGAGTTTTTAGCCTCCACATAGAAGTAGCTATTGGAATTGGCTTCATGAGTTTCTTCTCAGCTAGATCATGATTGGGGTGTAGAAATGTTATTGATTTTTGCACGCTGATTTTGTAACCTGCAACTTTACCAAATTCATTTTTCAGATCTAACAGAGTTTTGGCCAAGGCGTTAGGTTTTTCTAGGACAGTTTGACTTCCTCATTTTCAAGTTGGACGCCTTTCATTTCTTTCTCTTGCCTGATTGCGCTGGCCAGGACACCTAGTGTTATGCTGAATAGGAATGGGGAAAGCAGGTATCGTTTCTTATTCCATTTCTTAGAGGAAAAGCTTTCAACCTTTCCCCAATCAGTATGATGGTAGTTGTGGGCTTGTCATATATGGCCTTTATTATTTCAAGGTATGTTTCTTCTATGCCTAGTTTGGTGGGTGTTTTAATCATGAGAGAGCGTTGAATATGCTGTTTTTGTATCTATTGTGAGGATCATATGGTTTTTGTCCTTCATTCTCTTGATGTGATGCCTCATGTTTATTGATTTGCATATGGTGAATCATCCTTGCATCCCTAGAGTAAATTCCTCCTGATTGTTATCTTTTTGATGTGGTGTTGGATTTGGTCTGCTGGTATTTTTTGAGGATTTTTGCATCTTTGTTCATCAGGGCTATTAGCCTGTAGTTTTCCTTTTTTTATTGTGGATTTTTCTGATCTTGGTAATAGGGTGATGCTGGCCTCATAGAAAGAATTAGGGAGGATTCCCTCCTCTTTGATTTTTTTTGGGATAGTTTCAGGAAGATTGGCATTAGTTCTTTGTAAGTTTGGTAGAATTTGGCTGTGAATCCATCCAATCCTGGGCTTTTCTTTGTTAGGAGACTTTTTATTACTGATTTAATCTCATTATCCATTATTGGTCTGTTCAAGTTTTATATTTCTTCCTGATTCAGTCTTGGTAGGTTGTATGTTCCCAGGAATGTATCCATTTCCTCCAGGTTTTTCAGTTCGCCAGCACATCGTTGCTCATAATAGCCTCTGTGATCTTTTGTATTCCTGTGGTCGCCATTGTAATGTCTCATTTTTCACTTTCGATTCTGTTTATTTGGGGCTTCTCTCTTCTTTTCTTGGTTATACTAGCTACTAGGTTGTCAAATTCGTTTATCTCTTTGAAGAACCAACTTTTTGTTTTGTTGATCCTTTGAATTTTTTTTAAGTCTTTGTTTCATGTATTTCTGATCTGATCATTGTTATTTCTTTTCTTTAGCTAAGTTGAGGTTTGGTTCATTCTTGCTTTTTTAGCTCCTTTAGGTACATTGTTAGATTGTGAATTTACAATCTTTCTACTTTTTTTGATGTAGGTGTTTAGTACTATAAACTCTCCTCTTAGCACTGCTTTTGCTGAATCCTTCATGTTTTGGTATGTTCCATTTTCATTTCTTTCTAAATTATTTTTGATTTCTATCTTAATTTCTTTGTCGACCCAATGGCCATTCAGGAGCATGTTGTTTAATTTCCATGTATTTGTATAGTTTCTAGAGTTCCTCTTGGTATTAATTTCTAATTTTGTTGCGCTATGGCCTGAGAAGACACTTGACATGATTTCATTGTTTCAGATTTTCAGAAAGATTACAAATTCACAATTAACAACATACCTAAAGGAGCTAAAAAAGCAAAAACAAACCAACCCCCAAATTAGCTAAAGAAAAGAAATAATAATGATCACATCAAACGAGTCGCTAGTATTAATGTTCTGTGTGCTGATAAAAAGAATGCACATTCTGCTGTTTTGTAAATGTCTGTTAGGTCCATTTGGTCTAACATCCAGTTTAAGTTCAATGTTCCTCAGTTAATTTTATATCTAGATGATCTGTCTAATACTGAGGGTGAAGCAGGGAGGTTCCCCATTATTACCATGTTATAGTCTATTCATTTGTTAATCTGGGTGATCCAGTGTTGGGTGTGTAGATATTTACAATGGCTCAATCTTCTTGCTGGATTGATCTCTTTAATTATATAATGACCTTCTTTGTTTTAGTTTTCTTATTCATTCTCTTTTTTCTTTTCTGTCTTTTTTTTCATCCTATTCTTGACTTAAAGTCTGTTTTATCTGATATAAGTATAGCTATTCCTGTTTGCTTTTTGTTTCTGTTTGTGTGAAATATCTTTTTTCATTCTTTTATTTTCAGTCTACACGTGTCTTTACTGGTAAGGTGATTGTTTTTGAAAGCAGCATACAGTTAGATCTTGTGGGTTTTTTTTTTTTTTTTTTTTTTTGAGACAGAGTCTCACTATGTTGCCCTTGGTAGAGTGCTGTGGCGTCACAACTCATAGCAGCCTCAAACTCGTGGTTAAAAGCTATTCTCTTGCCTCAGCCTTCCAAGTAGCTGGGACTATAGGCAACCACAACAACGCCCGGCTATTTTTGTTGTTGTTGTTGTCATTGTTGCTTAGCAGGCCTGGGCCCAGTTCGAACCCACCAGCTCTGGTGTATGTGGCCAATGCCCTAACCACTGGGCTATAGCCAAACCCAGATCTTATTTTTAATTAATTAATTAATTTATTTTTATTATTTTTTTTGCAGTTTTTGGCTGGGGCCGAGTTTAAACCCACCACCTCTGGTATACAGGGCTGGTGCCCTACTCCTTTGAGCCACAGGTGCCACCCTTAATTTATTTTTTTAAACCATCCAACCTATTCAATGTCTGTATGTAAAGAATTTAGTCCATTTACATTTAAGGTTATCATTGTTAAGGGATGCTTTGTTTCTGTCCTACAGTTAATTTCGTTCTGGTTGTTTTATATATTCTTTGTTCCTGTATTTCTTTTCCATTCATTTGTTGTTGTGGTTTAGTGGATTTTTGTAAAGGTACCCTTTGAATCCTTTACCAGTGAGTTTTATACTTCACTGTGTTTTTATGATGATAAATGTCATCCTTTTATTTCCAGGTGTAGGACTTCCTTGAGCACTTTTTGTAGGAGAGATTTAATGGTAACACATTTCCTTGGCACTTGCTTATCTGGATAAGATTTTATTTCTCTTTCATTATGAAGGTTAATTTTGCTGGACATAGGATTCTTCACTGATAGGTTTTTTTGCTTGTTTGTTTTTTACTTTTAGCACTTTGGATATAACATTTCAGTTTCTTCGGGTCTGTAAGGTTTCTACTGAGGAATCCACTGTTAGTTGGAGGGGTTTCCCTTTATAGGTGACCAGACACTTTCCTCTTGCTGTTTGCTGTGACTTTCAACTAGCGTGCTGTGGCACACTGGTATGCCATTAGAGGATCTTAGGTGAGCAACAAACATTTGTAAAGATCATTAATTAAGTTATTTTTTAAAAAAGTTCAAAGCAAAGTAACTGTATTCCTTTTTTTAACTCTTTTTTTCCCCCATCAACATAACTGAAGTGTGATGCAGAAGTTTAACTATAAGTTCAAGTGTGCCGGGAGATAAAAAAGGTTGAAGAACACTGCTTTAGACAGTCCAATTATGATATTGCATGGAGAAGAATATTTTGTATTAAATCTGCTTGGGGATTGTTGAGCCTCCTGTTTCTAAATGTCTAATCTCTTGCTAGACTTGGGAGAATTTTATCCATTATTGTGTTAAATAGATTTTCTAATCCTTTCATTTTTTCTTTGCACTTGGGAACATTGATAATTTTTTTTTTTTTTTTAGAAACAGAGTCTCACTTTGTCGCCCTTGGTAGAGTGCCATGGCTTCACAGTTCACAACAACCTTCAGCTCTTGGACTTAGGCAATTCTTTTGCCTCAGCCTCCCGAGTAGCTGGGACTACAGGCACCTGTCACAATGCCTGGGTATTTTTTGTTGCAGTTTGGCTGGGGCTGGCTTTGAACCCACCACCCTCGGGATATGGGGCTGGTGCCCTACTCACTAAGCCACAGGCACCGCCCAACATTGATAATTTTTATATTCAGTCACTTCAGTTCCTGATTCTGAAGAGCATCTAGGCCAAGTCACAGCTCAGAAAGAGCTGCTAGAACAATGTTCCTGCCTCTTGGTGCCCAGACCCATCCAAACCCCAAGTGTAGTTGTCTCAGAAGTAGGTCCAGTAAGAAATTTTACAAATCCTTTTTACCATTTTTGTCTTGAAACCCAACCCATGAGGGGCCTGAGAAGGAAGCAGCCAGGGGACAGTGCCAGGGAGGACTCCAGGAAGTATATGGCTTTAGGTTAGCTCATAAACCAAGTGGACTAGAATCCCTGGGAGAGGCACCATGGAGTCCAGCACAGTGGAAGTCGTTCCTTAGGGACATACACTATGGTTGTTGAAACTGGCATTTCCTTTCCTCAAGTTTTGACCCACTTCTTGATCATGCTAAACAATGGGCCATGACTGAACATGATTGATGCAAATGTGACCTCTGCCCTAGTTCCCAGAGCTATGTGGGGTTGCCTTAAAAGTGAGTTATACCATGTTCTGATTATATCCAGTTCAATGCCAGCTGACTGCCCTTGCTGCTGGCCATCTCAGGGAGCTGGTCACTGCATGGAAAGGAGCAGCTTCATTTGTCCTTAGTGAAAACCCCGTGGTCTCAGGTACCATGTTAAAGTTGCCTCGGCTGGTTGGAGAGTCTCTGGCACAATATCTAGTCAGGAGCACATCCTTGACACTGCTAGGGAAAGGGGATAGGAACTCTGAACTGCAGAGTTTGTATAGCTTAGGCATATGGGAGGAAGCCATGATGAGACAGCAGGCACTTTGGGGTTGGCATGCTCATAGCATCCTCTCTGCGAAGCATTCCTGGGTAAGCCCACCAGATGTCCATTTACCCATCAGGCCCTCACTGAACAGTGGTATTCCTCTTCTCTCAGCTTTCAGTGCTCAAAACCTTGTAGCCAATTTTCTTTTCCTTCTCCATAAGTTTCCATATCAAGTTGGTCATTGGGTCATTTCCATTTTTCCTTAGTAAAGTCTTTTGTTAGAGGCCATTTCCAATCTGGTCAACCTGGTCTGTGTTCACATCCTCGCGGGCCTCCAGACTTCAGACTCTGGCTCCTCCAGTCCACATTTTATACAAATGTCCACATACCACCTAAGTCTTCCTCACATCGTGCTGTCTTCACGAGGTTCCCCTACCCAAAAACCTTTGATGGTTACTTTCTTCCTAGTGCATAGACTCAAATATTCTAACCAACACTTTCTTGTCTATTCATTCAAACTTTCTTTTCTTCTTTCCTTGGTTACCAATGACCTTCACATTGGAAAATCAACGCCCCCTTCAGTCTTCATCCTGCATAACTTTTCCTGAAACTCTCTTCTGGAATTTCCTTAGGACCACTCTATCCATTTCTCTTCTTCTCTCTTGGATGGCTTCTGTTCAGTTTCTCAGATGACTCCTGCTTCTTTTTCTTTCTGCCCAACTCTTAAATATTGATGTTTCCCTATGCCCCATCTGTGGTGTTTTCTCCTTTCTCTACGTATGATCTAATTCAATTCCAGAGCTTCAGCCACTATCTATTTGCTGTTCATTTATACATGTCTTTACTCTAGAGTAGTGGTAGAGTAGTGTCCAACTGAGTGTGTGCCAATTGGTCTCTTAAGGTATGAGAAGAAAATATCACATGTACTTATGTCTAAAAAGTAAGGAAGAAAATACCCTTTATAACTATTTAATAAATATATTGACATACATATTAATCATGAACAAATAGACATATACTGGGGGCTACATGCTCAAAAATATATCACTGACAGGGGTGTGTGGCAGAGAATCCTAATTATCCCTGAAGATATGTTTTCCTTTTCCTTCATAGCAATAGACATAAGCTGTGCACATGGCTGCCTGGAATAATGACTACATTGCCCTGCCTCCCTTTCAGCTAGATGCACCCTTCTGAGCAATTTTTGCAATGTGAGGAGAGGTGATGTGTGCACTTTTTTTGGTTATGCCCCTAAAGGGAAGAGGTTTGCCCTTCCTTGCCCAATGCACCCTTTCTTCTGGCTAGAGGACAGATGGTAGTGACCCATCTTTGGTCATGCACATGTAGCAAGAACCTGGGGCCTGATGCCTCAGAGCCCTGCATCAGCCCTTATACCAGTGATTGCTTATGCTTATGAGACAAGGAAACCTTATCTTGTTTCATCCACTGTTATTTTGGGGTTTTGTAACAATTGCTGAATCTATATTCTATGAAATATAAGGTACGCGCAGAGCCTTGGTCTGGATTATTCTTCTGAGCTCCCAACCCATACATACACCTGGCATCTGTAAGCATACGATGTCTGAGGCGGACCCCTTTATATCCCTCTCCCACCACGATCTGCTCTTCCCTGATCCCTGAGCAGGGTTCAAAACATTGCTACTACTGGAGCAAGGTTCCCTGAGGATTCCTGGCTGATATGCAGAGCTCAACGTGTAGCATGGAGGGCTGGGGTGTTGATCTTCATGGAGTGATCCTCTAGGCTTTTTGATTTCAGGCTAACAGGAAGAAAGAAGTTGTTTGGTTTTTTTTTCCATATAGTCTCATTCTGTTGCCCAGGCTAGAATGCCATGGTATCAGCCTAGCTCACAGCAAACTCAAACTCCTAGGTTCAAAGAGTAGCTCAGCCTCCTGAGTAGCTGGGAGTACAGGAGTCTATCATGGTGCCCAGCTATGTTTTGTAGAACTGAGATCTGACTCTTCATCAGGCTTGTCTTGAATTCCTGACTTCAAGCAATCCTCTGGCCTCAGCCTCCCCAAAGTCAGATTAGAGGAGTGAGCCCCTGCACCCTGCTGAAAGAGGTTCTTTCTGTGAACCTTCAAGGGAGCCTGAGTGGTATATAAATAAAAGGAGGTGACCAGGGCAACAGGGGAAATGGGAAAGCGGGAGCTCTCTGTCTGACCTCTTGGGTGGCTCTAGGGCTCTGATAGGGAAGCTGTTAGAGGCCTGAGGCTGAAAGAGCTGTCTCTGCAGGCTCAGTAGAGACTGGGCTGCCTCAGTCCTGGGAAACCGTGCAGAACAGAGGTGCAGAATAGACCCTTCTCCCTGCCGTGAAGAAGGCTGCCCTGCTCTGGCATTTCAGGATGGGTCGTGAGGAGTACGTTTGGTGTGGACATTGGTGTTTCATGATGAGGAGTATTGGCAGGGCCCAGTGGGAAGGGACCAAGAATGTTGTAAAGGCACACGGCCACCCTCGCCCCCACTTCAGCCTTTTACATTTCCACACTCTTTTGCTGACTGAGATGATGCTGGGTGATGATTTAAAGCCACAATGTGGTGGTAGCATGGGTCTCTGCCCCACTGAGATGAAAACCTAGGAGAGTTACCCAATTGGGAACATGCCAAACACACGTTATGAGCAGAAATTAATTTTTATTGTGTCAGGCTACTGAGATTTGGGGGTCATTTGTTGTAGCACCTGTCATTTATTATTCTAACTAATAGAGGTCTTCAGTGGCTTTGTGAATGAAGGACAATGACAAAAGGGAGGTGAGGTGGAGAAGAGGGAACAGGGACCTTGTGTATTGATCAGAGCTGGCTGGTGTGTGTGTATGAGGTTCTCTCTAGGGAGAGAAGAGATCTCATTCACCCCTACATCCACGTGAGCTTTCTCCATCAAGGATTTTTACTTTCCCTCTTTTAGGCTCCCAAAGGGGCTTGTGTAGACACTTTTAAAAGTCCACACATTTCTGTTTCTCTCCTTTCCCCTTTTCTCTTTCTCTCCCTCCCGCCTCTACATGAAAAATATATGAATTTCTGTATACATACTACATAAACATTTTTCCATATAAATTTTCAAAACAATCTATGCTTAAGACCCAAGCAAACTCAGTTAATCTCCTGGAAGCTTGCGCTATGAAATTATAAACTGCATGGGCTTTTAAGAAAAATTGCCTTTTTCTTTTGAGATAATTGTAGATTCACACGCAGTTATAACAAATAATACAGAAAGATCCCGTGTACTCTTTACCCAGTTTCCCCAATAGGTAACAGCTTGCAAAACTGTACTACAATATCACAGTGAGGCTACCGACAGAGCATTTCCACCCACCTAGATATCCCCCATGCTGCCTGTGTACACCCTCCCCCTCCCCCTCTCAGTACCCTCTTAACCGTTAGCAACCACTAATCTGTTGCCCATTTCTAAAATTTTGTCATTTCAAGAGTATCTTATCAATGGAATCCTATGGCATGTACCCTTTTGGGATTGGCTTTTGTCATTCAGCCTAAACGTTGCTTGTATGCAGAGTTTGTTCCTTTTTTATTGCTGAGAAGTGTTCCATGGGATAGATGTTTTACGGTTAATTTAACCTTGCACCTATTGTTTGGATTGTTTCTGGATTTTGGCTATTATGAATGAAGCTGCTGTAGTATTTATGTACAGAGTTTGTGTGGACATGAGTCTTTATTTCTCTGGGATAAATGCCCAATTGCTGGGTTGTGTCATAGTTGAAGGTTTAGTGGTGGTGTTTTTTAACAAAACCACCCAACTGTTTTCCAGAGTTTTGCTATATTATTTTACTATCCCACCAGCCATATAGGAGTGATCCAGTTTTTTTGTATCCTTGTAAGCATTTGATGTTGGCACTTTATTTTAGCCATTCTGCTAGGTGTGTAATAATATACTGGCTCTACTCTGTATTTCCCTAATGGCAATGAGGTTGATCATCTTTTCCTATGCTCATTTGCTATCTGCGTAGTCTTCTCTGATAAAATGTCTCTTCATGGCTTTGCCCATGTTCTAGTTGTATTGTTTAACATTTAATTTGGTTGTTTACTTTTTTCCTGTGGCGTTTTGAGAGTTCTTTATATATTCTAGATACTAGTCCTTTCTCCTAGTCCTGTGATTTGTAGATATTTTATTGCACTATGTAGCTAGTCTTTTTATCCTCATTTATGGAGAAAAGCTTTTGAGTTTGATAATGTTTACTTTATCAATTGTTCTTTTTATGGGTTCTGTTTTTGGTGGCAAGTCAGAGAACTCTTTGCTTAGCCCTAGATCCTAAAGATTTTCTCCTGTGATGTTTCTAAAAATATTATCCTTTGACATTTGCATTTAAGTCCATGATCCATTTTGAGTTACTTGCTGTATAAAGCTGTGAGACAGGTCAATGTTCATTTTTATTTTGTTTATGGGTGCCAGTTGCTCCAGGACCATTTGTTTACAAGGTATCATGACTCTATTGAATCACTTTCACATTTTTTTAATCAAAATCAGTTGAGAATACATGTGTGGGTCTAATTCTGGGTTCTCTATTCTGTTCCATTGACCTAGGTGTTCATCTCTCTCCAAATACTAAGCAGTCTTGATTATTGGCACTATATAATAAACCTTGAAATAGGGTAGATTAATTCTTCCAACTGTATTCTTTTTCAAAATTGTTTTCTGGGAAGAACTGACATCTTTGCTATGTTGAGTTTTCTAATCTATGAATACCATATGTCTTTCCATTTACTTAGATCTTTCTTTTCATCAGTGTTATGCAGTTTTAGCATAAAATCCTGTACATGTTTTGCTACATTTACAGTGAAATCATTTATTTTTTTCTGAGCAATTAAAAATGGTATTATATTTTTAATCTTAGTGTTCATATGTGCATTCCATCTTCCCTAATTAAACACAATGTCAACTGTAAGTCCTTTGGTAGATGTTCCCTATCAAGTTGGGGAAGTTCCTCTCCATTCCTATTTTTTTCTGAGAGTTTTAAAATGGATATTAAATGTTGTCGAATGCTTTTTATGCATCAATAGATACAATCATGTGATTTTTCTTCCTCCGCTTGTTAATACGGTGTTACTGATTGATTTTCAAAACATCGAACCAGTTTTGCATTTCTAGAATATGCTTCATTTGTGGCATAGTATATCATTCCTTTCATAAATTGCTGAATTTCATTTGCCAATAGAGGGTGTCCATAAAGTTTGAGTGCTGAATTTCATGAAGGAATTTAATATCTACATTCATAGAAAATACTGGTGTGTAATTACCTACTTTTGTCCTTTGTCTGATTTTGATATCAGGATAATATTAGCTTTAAAACATAAATTGACAAGTATTCATTTCTCATCTATTTTCTGGGAGAGATTGTATAAAACTGGTGTTAATTCTTGTCTAAACACATGGTAAAATTATCCAGTGAAGCCATCTGGGCCTTGCGATCTCTCTTTTGAGAATTTTAAAATTATGAATTTAATTTCTTTAAAAGTTTAGGAGTTTTCAAATAAGATTCTATTTCATATTGAGTTGTGGTAGCTTGTGTTTTCCAAGAAATTGATCCATTCTATTTAGGTTACGAAATTTCTCTGTGTAGAATTATTTGTATTTCTTCCTTATTCTCCTTTTGATGTCTGCAAGGTCTCTATTGAAATCTCCTATTTTATTTCTGATATTAGTAATTTGCGACTGCTCTTTTTTGGTCAGTTTTGCTAGAGGTTTGTCAATTTTATGGATCTTCTGAAGTATTAGCTCTTTGTTTCCTTGACTTTTCTCTCAAGTTTTTTCTAGTGCTGTCGCTTCTGCTTCTATCTGTATTATTTTCTTTTTTTCATCTTGATTTTGGTTTATTTAGTTTTTCTTTTCCTAGATTCTCAAGATAGGAGCTTAGGTAATTGACTTGAAAATTTTTTCTCTTTTCTCATGTATGCTTTTAGTACTTTAAATTTTCCTCTCAGTACTGCTTTAGCTGCATCTCACAAAGTTTTACATGCTGTATTTTCATTTTCATTCGGCTCAGAGCATTTTTAAAAATTTGCCTTCATCAACAGTCACGCACACAAGTGATAGTAAAACTCCGTGGAAACCAAACAGGTAGGAGTGGAGATGGGTAAATTCACCACTTCTAACGGATACAGTGCACACTGTCCTAGTGATGGGAAGTTATAACTTCTACTCACATGGCACAAAAGCAATTGATGTAACTAAGACATTTTCACCCCTGTAATATTCTGGAAAAAAGTTGCCTTGAAAATTCCTCTTTGACCTATGCATTACTTAAAAGTATGTTTAGTTTTCAAATGATTGAAGATTTGTTCTTTTTCTTTCTTTTTTCTTTTTTTGTTGAGAGAGTCTTTCTCTGTTGCCCAGGCTGGAGTGCCATGGCATCAGCCTAGCTCACAGTAACCTCAGACTCCTGGATTTAAGCAATCCTTCTGCCTAAAGCTGGAACTATAGGCATGTGCACCATGCCTGACAAGTTTTCTTTATCTTTTTTTCTATTTTTAGTAGAGACAGGATCTCACTCTTGCTCAGGCTGGTCTTAAACTCCTGGGCTCAAGCAATCCACTTCCCTTGGCCTCCTAGAGTGCTGGGATTATAGGTGTGAGCCCCGGTGCCTGGCCGTACAGTGACAAATTAAATAGCAGCAGCAAAAGAGGCCAGGTGTCGTGGCTCACACTTGTAATCCTAGCACTCTGGGAGACCGAGGCAGGTAGATCACTTGAGTGAAACCCTTTCTCTAAAAATAGCTGGGCATTGTATTGGCATCATAGCTCACAGCAATCTCAAACTCTCGGGCTCAAGTGATCCTCTTGCCTCAGCCTCCCAAGTAGCCGGGACTACAGGTACCTTCCACAACACCTGGCTATTTATTTATTTCTGAGACAGCATGTCACTTTGTCGCCCTCAGTAGAGAGCCATGGCATCATAGCTCAGGGCAACCTCAAACTTTTGGGCTCAAGTGATTCTCTTGCCTCAGCCTCCCTAGTAGCTGGGACTATAGGCACCTGCCACAATGCCTGGCTATTTTTAGAGACAGGGTCTTGCTCTTGATCAGACTGGTCTCGAACCCCTAAACTCAGGCAATCTGTCTGCCTTGGCCTCCAAAAGTGCTGGGGTTACAGGCCTGAGCTCTGGCTATTTTTTTTTAGAGATGGGGGTCTCGCTCTCGCTCACGCTGGTGTTAAATTCCTGGGCTGAAGTAACTCACCCACTTCAGCCTCCCACAGTGCTGTGATTACAGGTGTGAGCCGTCGTGCCTGGCCAGGGCTGTACTGTACTGTCTTAATGCCTGAGACTTAGACTCTAATGGGCTAGAAGAACGACATATAGGTAAACAAATTTGACAAGATGTTAATTGTAGCTTGTGAGTAGATGGGCTATCATTGCATTATTCTTTGAGTTTTCCTGAATGTATGAATTGTGATAAAAATATTGAGAGGTGGAAAAAAGTCAGTCTTCTAACCAGGGCCCTCAGAAATCAACCTGTTTCTCAGGCTTATGAAGAAATATTCCCAGTTTTTCTCTTGCTTGTGCCTTTCTTCATGCCCTGTCTTGTTCTAGAAAAGATTTAGGGTGACTCCTGCCCTCCTCATTGACTTGTTCTTGACACACCAGGAGTCTGGAGGAAGGCAAGGAAGAAGCTAGCCCTCTCAGAGCTGGCCTGTGCGTGGATTCCTGGCTACACAGAGGAAGATAAGGGGGTAAACACTCAGATTGACCTGGATTTGATTCCTGGCTCTATCACTGGCATCAACTCCTGAGCCTCAGTTGCCTCGGGGTTGAGAGGGGTTGGAAGTGACCATGCAAGGGAGTACTCAGTCAGCAGTGTGGCTCTCGGGGATGCTGACTGGCTGTTCACCAGGGTCCAGGAGTGTGAGGCTTTTAGGTCCTAGAATCCCAAATTCTCTCAGTGGGGAGTCAGGCAGGGCAGAAGCAGAGGAACACCAAAGGAGATGAGTGGAAGGAATAATTAATAAGCAGATGTAACAGAGAGAATGGCCTGAATGAAGGTAGAATGTTTTATGAGTTGTCTCTTTATAACGCCTCTACTCTTTCTGGGAATTTAAAAACCTGCATCCCTGCATGAAGCCAGTAATCAGAGGGGCAGGGCATATCTTTTGTATTTTGGACTGCAGGAGATGGCTCAATAGAACTCTCCGGGGTGGAGATCATGAGATTGAAATTGTCTTCCCTGGAGATGGTTATCAACTATAGTTAAACAGCAATAGCCCCAAGCTAAAACTTCCTTTTGAAATCTCTGTATTTCTGTTTATAGATAGAACAATGGTATTTGAAGATGCTAGTATGCCATACTCCTAATTTGCTGTCGAATTAATCAACTTCTCTTTCCTTCTGCTTAAACCACTTGTCCTGTTCTTCTGATGTAGCCTCAGAGACAAGTGCTTAACTTTCAGGCACTTGGGGCTTTGGGCTCTGCTCAACTGTGTGTGTGACTCAGGCAGAGCATGGCCCAGGCTTTTCTTGTTTCCTTTCTCACCAGCTTCTTTCCAAATGAGTCAATCCCTTAGAAAACATTTCCATGATGGTTTCTATGTGGCGTAGCCCAGGATTACAGTAGCCAACCCTCTCCTGTCCATCGGCTATCCTCTCACTCACAAGTCCAGCTACTTCAAGGAGGTGGCTTGGTCATGTGACAGATGATCACTCAAAAGGCTTCCAGAACCAGCAGCGTGCCCATCACTAAAGAGGACACCTCTCTTGTGGCAGGAAGTTTGGTGGCCAGCATGATTATCTGCAGAAGGAAGGACCCAGTGATTTGTACCAAAATGTTCAAAGCTCCCAGTGCAAATTTGCTTCCTTGAAACCACAGCCAGGGTGGCCATTAGCCTGGCCAGTTGCACGGGAGAGACTACTAAATGAGAGTGGCTTTGTCCACAACATAGAAATTCATAAGCCACAGAATCACAAGTGAATGGTGCCCTGGGTTTTGTGTCCAGCTAACAGGAGGAGGGATGAGGCTCTGAGCCCTGTGAGCCATTCCTCAGCCAGGGAGAGGAGTGAAGAGGCCTAGCAGTCCCTCCTGGGACAGTATGAATGTCTCAGGGCACATCTGAATAGTGTGGTCAAGAGAGCAAGACCAGCAGACCCCTTTCTTGGAGCATGTAGGACCCGCACCACTGAGAAGTGATTTGAGAAGTGTCAGAAAGATCCCTCAAGCCACAAAGCCTAAAATTCCACCATTAACATACTATACTTTTGGGTTAAGCATTGCCCTTAAAAATAGCAAATATCCCTAAAAGAGCAAGGAATAAAGTCACTAGCCCAACCCCTCAAAAGAATACTGTACATCAACAAATAGTTACGGGGCTCCTTCCCTTCAACCAGGCCCAACACTGGGCTCTGGGGATAGAGAGTAAGACAGAGCTCCTCTCTCCTGGCCTTTCAGTCTGCGGTGGGCCCAGCAGGTAAACAAGCAATTAGAATGCAGTATGATAAAGGCTGCTGTGGTTGATGGGTATCTGGAGCTCCTCAGCTCTGTAGCAGTCTGAGGCTGAGGCCAGGTGAGGGGAGCTGGGATGGAGAGGAGGAGGAAGCAAGGTGCCTAGGCACTAGCTGGGACATTTTACATCATCTTTGAAGGCCAGCCAGGAGCAAACTGGGTGGAGTAGAGACAGCAAAGGTGAAGGCACTCAGGGAAGCCCTTGGGCAAACCTCTGAGGCCTGTGCAACCTGCAGAAAATAACTTTTCTCTGACCCTTGAGTCCCCATCTGTTCCTGAGAGGTGGGATGAATAGGCCACTGTGGGGACTTTCCTGGACCTGCCCTAATAGAGGTCCTTACCCTTTCATTTGCATCAGAATCACCTGGGCCAGGCACTGTGGCTCATGCCTGTAATCTTGGCACTCTGGGAGGCCAAGGCAGCAGGATTACTATGATTACTTGAGTTTAGGAGTTGAGACTAACCTGAGGAAGAGCCAAACCCCCACCTGAAAAATTAGCCAGGTGTGGGGCATATGCCTGTAGTCTCAGTTACTTGGGAAACTGAGGCAGAGGATTGCTTGAGCCCAGGGGGTTTGAGGTTGCTGGGAGGCTACCAGGGAGATGGAAGCTTTCTTCAAATCTCAGAAATCCCAGGTCTTTATGTCCAAGTTTAAAGGAATCACCTGAGGGAGTGGGAGAATTCAGAACCTACTACTGCTGGATTAAATGAGGTAATGCTACCAAGCCTGGGGCATCAAGGTCGAGCTTAATAAAGATGCACCTTCCCCACTCTCACTCCAACAAAGAGGAAGGTCTGAGAGTTGTGGCAAAGCATCCTTAAATGTCTCCCAAGAAGGAAACAGGAGGGAGTGGTGGGAGTTAGTGAAAATCCTTTTGCATTCTCTTGGTTTGCCTGTCTGGAGTAGAGTGGCCTTGAAGGAGGAGTGAGCTTTCCATTATTGGCAAGGTGGGAGAGGCATCAAAGAATTAGAAAAACACTGGGGGTCTCCAAAGGCTCTGTGGAGAATAAGACTTCTGGCTTCCCCTAATCTTAGAAGGATAGGTAGAGAGGCAGTGTCTCAGCAGGTTCAGGTTCATGGCCAGGGCCATCTTGTTGCTGTCTAGATAAGAATGAAGCAATTGACCCCAGCCTTGCTCTCTGATCAGCGCTCAGGTACCCTCAGAAAACATCCAGGATCATTAGTCCTGACCCAAACTGGCTTGATCCAGGCTGGGCTTTCAGTGAGCCCTGGGCAGGGGTCAGAACAGCAGGTGCCAAGAGGACTTGGGGTGGGAGGGAATAGGGGAGGTAGGGGCTGGGCCCCACAGGTAAGAGATGGCAGAGGGTGTTCCTAAGTAGGTGTGGCACCCCACCTCCTCACCCTTGCCCATGCTACTTGCTCCATTTGAATGTCCATCATTTCCTGGTTTTACCTGTCCAAATTTTTTCCCTCTTAGAGCTCCATCTCTGCAGTGAAGCCTCAGCCCTTTTTTAGTCGATCATTACATTTTACAAAGTTTTTTTTTGAGCCACGACCAGGGGCCAGAACATGTGCTGAGTGAGCAGAGATGCTCACCCTCAAAGAGCTCAGTCAGAAGGGGGTGGCTGATGGGTAAACAGCAAACAGAATGCAGACCCAAAGGTGGGGCTGAAGGACTGAAAGGCTGTGGGGGGCCAGGAAATCTTCACGTAAGGGGTGTTGTAGGCCAACAGCCCCCAAAAGACCCTAGTCTGTCTCGGCCTGTCTCAGCTTTGGTCCCCAGCTTGCCCCTTCCCCTTGTGTTAATTCTGAGAACAGAACGAGGAAGATCTCTGAATTCCCAAAGACTCCTAGCCACAGGTAGAACAATGGTAAAAAGTCACTCAAGCAGAGTTTCCCAGGTTACTGAGTTTCCCAAGCCAAGCTGTCCCCATGCCAACTGCCATGCAGCAATCCTCTGAGCCAACTACTTGATTGTGACCCCGCCCTGTAATTGACCACGTTCTGCTTTTGTACATGCTTGCTTTGCCACATCAGCACAAAAAGGGTATAAAAATCAGCCTGTACTGCACTTAGGGGCCGTTTGCCCTTTGGGGCAGTAACCTGCCTGCACAGGTGTAATAAATCATCACCATGTGATTTGAGCCTAAAGTGGGATCTGTGTTTTCTTATGGGTGGCGAGAGTTACAACAGGGTAAGGTTATGTCAGGGCCATCCAAGAAGGTGTGGGGTGCTCTGGGGTGGCCCTGGTAGGTTTTTTTTTTTTTTTGCAGTTTTTTTTTGGGCAGGGCTGGGTTTGAACCCACTACCTCTGGCATATGGGGCCAGTGCCCTACTCCTTTGAGCCACAGGCACCAACCAGAAGGTTCATCTTTTTTTTTTTTTTTTTTTGCAGTTTTTTTTTGGGCAGGGCTGGGTTTGAACCCAATTACCTCTGGCATATGGGGTTGGCGCCCGGACTCCTTTGAGCCACAGCTGCTGCCTGGACCTGGTAGGTTTTAAGAGGATCTACCTCCTGAAGGGAGGATAACACGAGGGAGCAGAACCTAGAGGAAGCCTAGGTGGGGGTTGGGCAGGGGTGCCATGCTGTGGGGGTACCCTGATCTGCCTTGACTCTGGCAGCTCCCAGGACTGCTGCTCACACCAGGGCACTCAGTCTGTCTGCTGACTCCCATCCTCTTGGAATCTGCCTCCTCTCCAGCCCCGTTAGTCCTTACCTCCTTCCCTGCCACCCCCTGACCCATCATCGCACTGCCAGTCCTGAGCACATAGATGGGATTTAACCAATTACTGTTGATAGAGTCTTCCTAATCCCTTTCCCATTCCTTTGTGTGTCTTCACGGTAGCCTCGAGACACAGTGAATGCATCTCCCTGTTTGTGTAAGACATGCCAATCCTGGGACCTGCCTTGCTCGTAGCCCCTTCTAAGAGAACCTGGGCCCCACTCCCCAGGGGAAGCCCAGGCTGACTGTGTTTTATACGTGTTATCATGTGATTCCTCCCTCCCTGGCCACCATTGTTCAGTGGCCTATGAAGGGCTCTGCCTAAACTGGGAAGGCCAGGACATTCAGCTTCTTGTTCCTGAGAAATAAAACTGAGAAATCAAGACAGGGTCAGATGGGGGCCCAGAAGCAGAAGCTAAAGGGTACAGAGAGATCAAGAGGCCTCCAGGTGGAGTCTAAGCCTCGATGGGTCAGAGCTGCCATTATGGATGAGAAAGGGATGTGGGGAGGTAGAGAAAAGGCCCAGGAGGGGTCAGGGCGTGAGCAGCCACAGAGGAGACGCAGAGAGGAGAGCTGCAGGGCCTGGGAGAGCAGTAGAGCAGGCCAGCTGGAGGATGGACGCCAGAGGGGAGGGACAATGCCAAGCACTACTCCAACACCTGTATCATTTGGACTGACTCAATCACAACCACTCCCTGGATAGGTGCTAGTCTCCCATTTGACAGATGAGGAATTTGAGGCACATGGGGGTGTTTAAGGGCTTTCCCAAGCGCACAAAGCCGGGATTTTAACCCCAACAATAAAGCTCTGCCGTATCGTCGGGCAGCTGGAGGGCTAGACAGCCTTAGCCCCTCAGGTTTTCCTGTCTGGAAGCTTGCCCCCGCTGCTAGATTTTCCTGGGATTCTGTCTCCCTTATTTACTATTCTGCACATCTCCTAATCATGCACTCCCCTCCATCCCCACATTCATACTTGAGCTTGTCTAAGGGAGTCTCTGTCCCTGGTGTAATTGATTTATCATTCAAGCTCCATTCAGTTGGGCACTAACATAAAATATTCATTTAAAATTTTTTTCTCATGTCACTGCTTTCAGTTATACTCTGTTGAATCTCCCTTTTCTGTCTCTTGACAACTTCTTGGGAAGATTCTATAACTTACTTTTTGATTATTAAATAAATAGAGCTTAAGACTTCTATCTTGCATCAGATTGAAACTCACCTTTCCTCACTGCAGGACAGCCTGGGGCTTGGGGCCGGAGTGGGGTGGGAGGTGGTCTTCTCCTCCTTGCCCTCCCTACAAGTGACATGGTCCTTCTGGCAGGCCTAGGGGCTGCTGTCCCAAGCCCCACTGTGCAGGAAAAGAGTGGGGAACGGACAAGCGCCTCCTACTTTGTCCAGTGTGTGTCTCTGAGGACCTCTCCATGGGCACTGCTGCTTCTTAGGGTAATGCTAACTCACCCACCAAAGAGCTTCCAAAGGCAGCGGGAGACTTATTAGAGCTTGACTCTTTCCTGATATCTCTTCCTGTGGGAGGAGGGTCTCCTGGCCTTACAGGCTGCTCCCTTGGGTGGGCCACCAGCAAGGTGGCTTGAGCCTCGACTCTGCAGTATCCCTTGACCCATTGAAAACTCCTCTGTCCTTGTGATACCGGAATTTCAGGCTCTTGGTCTTGGTGATTCAAAGAAGGAATCGACGGACCACAGGAGTAGTGGTAAGGCAGGATTTATTTACAAGAAAGAAGAATTACAAGAGGAAAAACCAAACCTCCAGGCAAAGAGGACCCTGGAGGGGAACAAACTCTTCTGCTCCCTCTCCAAGGTCCAGCCAAGGTCTGCGTTGGAGGGGAACAAGCTCTCCTGTTCCCTCTCCGAGGTCCAGCCGAGGTCTGCCCGGAGAGGAACAAGCTCTCATGTTCCCTCTCCCAGGTCCAGCCAAGGTCTGCCCCTGAGCTCTCTGCTCAGGGGTTTATATAGTCCCAGGGAGTTGTTTTGCTGGAACTTCTTAGGGCGTGGGTCTTCGTCAGTTACAACCAGCTGTCCAATGAAGACCCAGACCCTGGAAACTGACATGACATTGGCCAGTCAGATGTGCAGTAGGAAGAGACAGCAAGGGCCATCCATGAAGTGTACCAACAAGAAGAGCACGGGAAGGATACAGCAAGGCGCCAGTGTCTTCCGCACAGGTGTCTGGCCCTTCCGGCAAGCTGGTTCCTCCATCTGCCACGGCATGAGTACTGCCAGGGCCAAGGCGGCGGGTGTAGGGCCGCCCTGTCCTGCATCACTTGTCACATCAGCAATGGGTGTGTAGACCAGTCGCCCTGGCTGGCTCCTCCCCCTGTTGAGGTAGCTCGAGGCCCATCAGCCCTGCTGTCTAAGAGGACGGCCTCTTGCTGGGGGCGAGGTCCCCTGGTTGCCTCCTTGTAGGCTTTCCCAGTCTCTAAGTGTTCCCCCCAATTGTGACATCTGGTGAGTTGAAGGTCCTTCTCCAGAAGAAGTAGAAGGGGAGGAGCTGCTCTCACCCGTCTCCAGGCCTGTGGCTCACATGTGCAGACAAGTGACAGCAGTTATGATCCCACCAATCACTATGGTGTATCTTAGAAGGGTACAGGTGAAACTTACTAAATGTAGAATACAAATGTCTTCATACAGTGCTTAAGAAAATGCCATGAAGGCTATGTTAAATAGCTTGATGAAAATATTTCAGATTGTATATGATGTCAGCACATTGTGCCCCATGATTGCACTAATGTACACAGCTATGATTTAATAAAAATTAAAAAAAAAAAAAAAAAAGGAGCAAGCAGTAAGTGACATTTGGGCCGGGGGTGGGTGGCAGCCTCTTAGTAATCTCTGAGGAGTGGTCCAAATCCAATTATTTTAGGGTGTGGGTTCTTGATCCTCTTTGTTTGCAACTTTGGGTCCTGGTTGCCTTCTCTGGGGTAGCAGAGAAAGGTGTCCTCGAGCCCAGGCATCCAAGATGAGTGCCTCCAGCTGAAGTCAGATACTTGGGGACCTGCTTCTCAGGCATAAGGATGGCCCTGGCTCGCCCTTTGATGGGCTCAATTCTTCCTGCCCTGACCGAAGGAAGAACAGTCCTGAGTTCCCTCCCTCCCCTGATAAGCAGGCCTGGAGAGGTCAGACACTTAGGGGAGGCACTATGCCCATCACCCACATTACCCCCAAACCCAGTCTTCTCCTCCTTCACCTCTTCCCTACTTCCCACCCTGCTTCTCTTCTAGATCTTTCTGTGACTTTTCCACCAGGATGCCTTTTGTCCTTGGCCTGCCAGGATATTCCTCCTGCCCTCTAATCCATACACGTTGGCTTTCCAGAGCTCTCTGCTGGGCCCCCTTCCTGGCCTCCAGCCCTGGCTCCCTCTGACAGGCTGGGCTCGTCTGACCCAGGACAACCCCTGGTGGACTCAGGCTTCGTCCAGTCAGTTCTGTTTCAGAGGCTCCCACCTGAGGGACCCACAGTGGGGTGGGGAGAGGCTGCTTTGCATGGCTGTGGCTCCTGGCCATGAAGTTCACGCTCAGTCTTGCTAGGGAGACCCGTCCTTCCTTCAGGTCAACCAGAGGCAAGTGGCCAGCCTGGCTGCTGGCTTGCACGGACAGAGCTCACACGCTCACACATACACAGAGGAGGCAGTGTGCAGGGACGCTGTAGACAGGGGAAAGTGATAAGGTTCATTTAGAAAGCACTAAAGACGGGGTTTCAATTTCCTTTGCAAATTACAACACAATTATTCTTCCATGGTAGCTTCTGTGGGAATAGTGGCATTCTGCTCTGGGACCCAGGGCTCTGGAATTGGGGAGGCTTTTGGGGAGAGGTTGTGTGTGGGTACCACATGAAGATAGGATGAATCCAGGCAGGGAGGGAGGGAGGATTTAGAAGACTATGGGCAGGAGGGGCCGGTAAGGGGTGAGGCTGGGACAGCAGTGCAGGAGGCTGGAAGGACACAGGATGGAGAGAAAATGGGGATGTGCTCACACACTGCATGTATGTGTGTGTGTGTGTGTGTGTGTGTGTGTATAAGCACAGGTGCACACATCAGGCCTGTGGCAGGTGAGGCACTTTGGGCACACGATCTAGGGGGCATCACTCTCAGGCTGGTGTAAGTGGCTCCCAATTTGCACAGGGTCCTGGCTGGTTCTGTGCCATCTTGTGGGGAGGCTCATGATCATCCAGGTTCTCCCCCATATGTGCTAAACACAAACATTGAAAGCATATTTGGAAAAGCAAAGGCAGTGGGTTGAGCAAACATCTGTCCACTAGTCAATGAAGAGAGGAGAGCAAGAGGGTTTGAGTTACAAATAGAGGGAATTAATTTAGCTATCAGAAGGCACTTAAACTGTTGAACAGCATTCCAGAGGGAGAACTTCAGCTGAAAGGCAAAGAATATAGCTGGGCTGATAACGATGTTGACTGCAGAGCCAGCCAGACTGGCGTTTGAAACCCAGCCCTGCTAGATGTAGCTGTGTGACCTCGGGCAAGCCACTGGGCTTCTCGGTGCCTCCTCCATAAAATGATGATAAAAATGGGAACCTCGCTAGTGTTAGAAAGCGCTGAGAGTCTCAAGAGATCAGAAATTGTGGCAGGGTTGGGGGGATGATCTTAGGGTATCTTATGGCCCCCTTGAAGTGGGGGGCTGAGCCTGTACATGTTGAGGCCCTGAGTAGTTGCCAACCAGCTTTTACTGTAGATGATTTCAGAGCTGGGCGTTGGAAGAACCTTCTGTACCTAGCTTCTGAAGATCAGCTGTTAAAGCTGTGGCCTGGGGAAGGTCCCTGCAGAGGGTCTCGATAAATCAGCATAACCCCCATGCTAACCAGTGAGCAGGGTGGGCTGCTGGCTTTAGGACCTGGAGTGGCCGGGACTCCTGACAGTGAGGCTAAGGCAGCATGAGTCCTCTCAGCAGAGGAAAAGCACCCAGCCCTCTTGAGAGTGCACAGGTGTCTCTCCCTGCCGTCGATACACTCAATGATTCGCGCGGTGATTGATACAGAACGTGAACTTGCTATAATCCGTCTGTTGAACAGGAAATTGTGGCAGGGTGGCACATGCCAGGGAAGGCAGAATGCTGAGCAGAGCCCACTGCTGGGGTGCTGGGCTGGGGGTACAGGAATGGGAGGGAAGATTCCAGCAAGATTCACTCCCTGCATCCAGCCTGGGGCAGCCTAAAGAAACAGAACCAAGGAGAGATCATACAGTGTGAGGAGAGGAACTGTAGGGAACCATCTAGAAGGTAGGAGCTCAGGGGACTGCAAGCCCCACTTCCCTTTCTCTTCTCCCGGGGGGCTTGGGGCAGGTGGTTAACACTTCTGCACCTGTAGTGGACACAGGCAGTGCCCTCCCAGGTGGTTAACACCTCTGCACCTGTAGTGGACACAGGCAGTGCCCTCCCGGGACACCTCCTGGTGTCCCTCTTTCTGCGTCTGTGCCTGGTGTCCCCTGCTTCTGTATGCTTTGCTGAAGCTCCCACCTGTGGCCTGTAGGGGAAGGCTCTGGGGCCCTGAAGTCACCTCGACTGGATGTGCCTGGGAGTGTACAACCCCCTCACCCTCACCTACCACTACCGGTATACAAAAGCCGAGGTACAAAAGCCCAGTACCTTTGCCTTAAGATGGGAAAAAAAATCTCTCTGCTGTGTATGTGGGGGCCTAGCTCAGCCACACAGAAACCTTTCCTCTATCTTGCCTCGTCCTTTCCTCCTAAGATGAAGGGTCTGGCTAGTCCACTCCCCTGAGAAGTTCAGACCAAAGACCCTAACTTTCTAGGCAAGCTGTGAAATTTGCCCACCCCATATAAAAGGGATCTCTAATTGCACCCTGGGGCAGACACCACCTTTGCACTGCCCAGGAGGGTCACCCTCCCCTTTCCATAAACCTGGCCTGAACATCTCCTCTGCACCCTGGTCTCTGGGCACCACTGCTTATACCTTTTACCATGTAATTTACACTCCAGAGTTTTCCATCAGTTCAGGCTGAGGCTGCGACCTTCCTGGAATCAGCTTCTTCCCCTTCCCTGTTCTAATTGCCCACTAGCTACCTGGTTGGTTGCTCCGGGTAGCACTCCCATAACGAATGCCTTGTACACAGATGCTGTTCTCAGAATCTGCTCCTAGGAGAGCTGCCCAAAACAGCCCGCAGCAAGTTCAGAAGAATCTTGTGAATAGCAACAGTTAGCATGCACACTCTTTTTGGAGTTTCTCTCAGGTTACTTAGTGTGGCTGCCCCACCAGAACTGTCAGGCCCCCAGTAATCCTGCTGGTGGCCAGAGACAGCAAGGTAGATAATCCCAAACCACATATGAGGTCCACTCGCGCCCATATGCTCGTCCCAGGATAAGCACTAGGAGGATTGCCATGGGCTCCCACCCTGGCCCTACTCTCTGCCCCCTCTGCCAAAAGTGGGTTTGCTTTCCTCTGCCTGCTTTGCTCAGACAAACATTAAAGTGAACCAGCATTCCCTGAGCACACACTGGTCGGTGGCCGGAGTACACCGCAAAGCTTGTTGACTGAAGGGACATTCAAAGTGATTTAGTCTGGCCTCTGGGGTTTTGCTTGGAACCCTGCAGGACCAGGGGAATCCAGCCTAAAGTTAAACACTTGACCTGGATAATCCAGAGAATCCGCTATATATAGATAACTGAGAATTCACTGTCAATGCACACACACTCTTAGAACACAGCATTTTCTGCTGGCTCAGACTTCTTTGGGTAGGGAAGAAGAAAAGATACGTCTTACTTCTTTCCAGAATACTTAATCACCAGGTTACCAGGGTCGGTTGATTTGTTCACTCATAAGATAAATATCTATTGAGCACCCATTGTGTAGACCTCTGCTGTTTGGGTGCCCAGCCTCTACTCACTTGCACACCCTCTCCCCACTGCATTTCTTTAATATGGGACTGACTCTGCCTCCGGGTAGGTGTGTGGTCGGGCTTGTCAATCACAGCACTGCATCTCCAAGGCACTATCATTCCTTCAAAGAAGGGCCCACAACAGATTTGGACCAGTAAGAGTGGATTAGCAGCTTTCATTTGACTACTGGAGAAGAAAAGCTCTATATTTAACCTGGCTGGACATTCGCTGGTGAGAATATGGGTCTGGAATTGTGGGCAACCGCAGGGAACCTGAAAAGAAACAAAAATGTGGAAGAAACAGAAACGGAAAGACCAGGTGCTGATGACATAGCTGTGCCCTTGAATCCAGCTGTGACTAGAGGCAGACCCTGGCATTTTAGGGGAGTTTCCTTCTGTGATTTTTAAATAGAACTGATGTAGATGGTAGCTCCAGGAGCGGGGAAGCGCAGGTGGAAGAACACACTTGCACGCTGGCTGAGCGGGTGTGCTGGGCAGTGTGGACTCACAGACTATGGCTGAAAGGTTGGAGTCCTAGGGAAACAGAAGGGACCTTCAGTAAGGTCCTATTAGAAAGTGACAAGGTTAGGTTGAAACTGGCTTGCTTGAAAGCAAATGGCATTTACATTAGGCTTTACTGAGAGAGGCACTTCCTGCCTGTGACCTGAAATCACAGCAGCCAGAAATGTGGAGGAATTGCAGGGCCAGAAGGTAAATGGTCTTTTCCAACCTAAAATAAGCGTGAGTTAAGATAGGAATGTGGGCACACCAGGAACACACTGGTCCCCTCCAGCTTTTCCAGGCACCCCCTCTGATGAACCCCCTCAATGCAGGGGACACAGCTGGAGTCAGGGAGCCACATAATCCCTTCCCTTCCCCCAGGGAAGGTAGAATCTGGGAGGCCACTGGGGCTTTAGGTACCAACCCACAGCACAGCCAACCAGGGATCTGGGAGAATTATTCTACAAGAGAAATACTAAATCTGTCAAAGAATCTATCTAAGATGCCAATCATTGAAGGCAATCAATCCACAAGTCCCCACTGGCCCATCAAGTGGAGAGCTTCTTTCCAGAAGTTTCATCTTTCCCACTGTACTCCCCAGATGTGGGCTTGGAAGACAGTGGTCAGGGGATATCTCCCAGGAAACATGGGGAAAGGGAAAGCACCTTGTTCCTGCCAGGCTGGGGAGCAGCATGGGCTACAGGCTACGGCCCTCTGTGTAATTCTCTTTATTGAAGTTGTTCTGCTCACTTGCTACCGTTATATGCTGTTGACATTTCAGGGGATGGGGAGAAAACGGTAATTGAACCACTTAGACAAAGGCTGCCTGGCCGTGAGAGGCCACATGTGGAATTGACCGAGAAAAAGGCTCACCTCAGGAACAGAATTATAGCACGTTTAGTGCACAGGTTTGGGAAGCCAGCTGCTTCTTTGTCACCTTACTTCTTCACCGTGTGTGTGATTTTGAGCAAGGACCTTCACACCTTTGTGCCTCCGTTTTCTCTTCTATAAAATGAGGATTAATAATGCAGTATTATTGCATTATTAATACTGTCTGTCTTTGGCCATCACCTTGCCACCACCTGGGCTTAGATAGAAGTCGACTGCAGAGAGAGGTGGGGTGAGACCAGGTGCGGCTGGCTGAACCCTGGTCTCAGTTGTACCTGAATCCAGCCTGTGTCCTCCTGGTCACGAATGTGGAGAATACATCTCTGGTGGACTTAAGAGAGTCTGAGGGAATTTGTTTTATCACTTTCAATTAAAAAAGGCTGATAACAATACTGTGTTAACCGCTGGGCACAACCCCTGCTCTCAGGAGCTTGTAGCTTGGCGGGAAGACAGCCGAGTGATACAATGTGGGAAGAATTGAGATAAGGAAGTCTCAGGGGCCAGGGAGGCACAGGTAAGGAGTCTCTGGGGTGCATGTGGGCATCAGGAAGGCTTCCTGGAGCAGGGGCCATGTTGATGGTCAGGTCCAGTGGAAGCAGGTCGGGGAGAGAGGGCAGAGTTCTCTGATGGAATGGTCAATTTCCTAGTCATTGGAGACGTCAAGGATGGGCTGGAAAATAACTTTCTTGGAATGTTGATTTATGCTTTGACAAGGAGGATCAGCCAAATCCTTTCAGTGGGGAATACAGCCCTTGGACCCCGCTATGGTGCCTGCCCGAAGGGGATGTTAGTCTCTTGCATGGTCTCACCACCTGGTGGCTTTTCACTGCTTTGGACTGAGCATGTTGTTTGGCCGACACCATGTTTCATATTTTTTGAATTGGTTGCCAATATTAAAATTTGAGAGAGTTCACATAAAATTCTAATGTTTGGCTCTTCTGGAAAAAGCAGAAAGCCTGACAACCCAGGCTCCACCTTCCCACATAGCGATCATGGGCTGGCTTTGAAGAATGGGGCTTGTTTTACACAGACTTATGTGTTCCTGGGCCTGCCCCAATCCCCACTACTCCCTCTTGTCTCATAGTAGACCCACTTGACCCGTTCCTTTACCTTACCACGTAGTCAGCAGGAATTTGAATGTGTGACCCTGTTTTAGGGGAAGGATATATTGGTCATGGATTAGTGCATGTGCAGGTGGGTGTTGCTCTAGAAAGTGAAATAAATCTGAGTGAGTGAATGCCCCTCTCTGATTTCTTTTCCACTGGTGCTGTTGGGTGAGTCTTAGGCAGAAAGGGCAGGTTCTGAGACTTGGGTCTGGGTGCTTGGTCAGGAAGGGACTTGTTTGATTTGATACCATTCTGGGCTGCCCAGTCTCGCAAATGGAACCTTCCAGAGGGTGCTGTTTAGCATACTATAGTTCTGCAGTGGGTTTGGGGCAAAGCTATGGCTGCTGCAAACATATTCCTTTGTCTTGCTTTTCCTCCTTCATATATATTCTATCTCTTTAAGGAATCTCCTCATGGGTAGTTTCCAGGTAATCTTAGGTCCCCAGAACTGAGTCCATCATCATACTAGCATCTGTGTGTGTGTGTATTTTCTTCTTTGAACATTTATTTGACATTTGTTCTTTTCATTCCAAATACGGATTAAATTTAAAGGTTATTAATTTAGAGTTATGTCAATCCAAAATTAAGCATGTTCATGATAATCTTATACATGGCCTTTCCCCAGCCTTACTGAGGTATAGACCTATAAACCAAGGTTTCTAGACCTATTTTAAGTGTGTAGAGCTCAGCGAGGTTTGAAAAATGTCTTCCCTTCTGTAACCAGCACCACAATCAAGAGATAAACATTTCCATTACCCCCTGGCTTCCCTGGTGCTCTTGCTACTCAATCTCCCACCACTTCTGGTCCCAGGCAATCACTGTTCTGCTTCCTTGTCACGATAGATTAGATTTCTCTCTTCTCGAGTTTTATATACACAGAAGCATATACGACACTCTTTCGTGTCTGTCTGCTTTCACTTGGTATATATTTTTTGAAATTTGTCCTTTTTTACTTTTTGAATTTACAAATAGGTCATTCCTTTCTTTCTCTGAACAATACTCCATTGATTTTATAGCTCCACTGTGATCTGTGCATTCACTTACTGCTAATGATGGGCATTTGAATTGTTTCTGATTTGGGGTATTACAAATAAATTTGCTATGAACGTTCATGTGTGTGGATCTTCAGGCAGACACGTTTTCACGTCCCTTGGGTAAATAACTAGCAATGGAATTGTTGGGATTTAAGATCAATGCATGTTTAGCTCTTAAAGAAACCACCTATTTTTCCAAAGTGATGGTTGCAGAGTTTTCCACTGGTAGTAGGACTGTATGAGAGTCTGTGTCACGCAGCCCCAGGACACACATAGTGCTCCAGGGATTTGTCAACACTTATATTTTCATCTTTTAAATTTTAGCCCAATTAATGAGAGTCCAGTGTCATCTAATCATGGTTTTAATTTGCATTTCCCTCATGACTAACGATGTTGAACGGCTCCTCATGTGTTTATTGAACATTTGTATATGTTTGCCCATAATAGCATCTTCATACTAACTTTAATAGAGTCAGCTTCCCAGAGTCAATAGAAGATTATACAGAATATTAATACACAAGGTAGCAAATCAGTGCTATGAAAAGGATGGATAAAAAGCTGCAGGAGAGCTCACATCCAATCCCTGAGTTGGAACTAGAATACTGGGATTCTGTCATTTTCTTTTTTAGAACTAAGCAGCTGGCGAAAGTGACAGGGAGGATTCTCAGACCTGCTTCTGTGATGGGAGTGGTTCAGGGCTTGGCTAGTGGCTGCTTCTGTGGGGCTTCCCTGCCTTGCAGGTACCCGTAGAGTGGAGAATTAGTAGAATGGCAGACCCAGAGTCTCGCCTCATTTTGTTAAGTTTGCTTATTCCTGGACATAAGTTCTGAGCCTGCCTAGACTCTCAAAGTCCACTGAAGCTCTGCCCTTGGCCATGGACTCAGTATGGAGCTGGTCCTGACCCTCTGTCTCCCCAGTGTGGTGGGGTGGAGCTAAGGTAGCAACAGGCCAAGTTCTGTATGCTGGCCTTGGCCCCATTCAGCTGGGCAAGGAGGCTGGTGGTGCATGGACGCTGGTGGTGCATGGACGCCGGTGGTGCCTGGGCACTGGTGGCAGGACTAAGTTCAGCAAAGCTTCTGCTGCAAGGTGTGGAGACACAATCACAGCATCACTCAACCTGCAGGCATCACAGCTTTAACTCAGCTTGGAAGAACTATTTGACCCGAACTAGGCAGGTCTATCAACTGACTAGTCTGTTCAGTCTGAAAACTGCTTTGATTGATTTTTTTCTTTTTTTTCATTGAGCAGGACGACTGTCTGAGTGCACCTAATGAAAATGAAATTTGGCTTCAAGAGCACTCGTTTAAGTATGGAATGTCTTGTTCTCCTTGTCAGTTTGGCTTATCTCCTCTTCCAAGAGCTCACTGATTTGTCATATGCATCAAAATGCTGGAGTCTTCTGCCACTAACTGGCGGTGTTATTGACATGACACAATGAAAGAGGCATTGGTTTTGGAATGTACTGGAACCTGGCTTTAGTCATAGCTCTGTCACTTAAAAGCAGTGTGGTTTGGGGGAAGTCACTCTGAAGACCTTGGTTTCCACCCTAATGTGGGGGCAGTAAATTTGCCTGACAGTATTGTTTTGATAATTGGGTTTGACAATAGACATAACATTGAGTTATGCTTGTAGTTTGCATTGGCTCTGGGCTTCAAGCCTCTGCCTCTGAAAACTGGATAGATTAGGTGGGGTCACTGCCCAGGTCCCATCCTGCTTACACATACAGCCTGGGAAAAAGAACTATGCCTTATTCAAATCATAAGTCACTTTTCTTCACAGCTTGTAAGTAAGTCTAAAGAGGGAAGGACATAATACGATACGTAACCAAAAATAAAAAAAATCCAGATTTCTGTAAATAAGAGGAAATCTTAGACTCAATGATAGTAATTTAACACCTACAAAGTACTACCTCTGGTCTAAACTACTTTCTTCTTCCTGCCACCTCTCCAGACAGCAGCAATATCCAGTGGGCTCATTTTCTCGAGTAAATTCTCTACCAAGACAAAGCTGAGTCAGTGATTGTCTTTTTTTTTTTTTTTTTGAGACAGAGCCTCAAGCTGTCATCCTGTGTAGAGTGCTGTGGCATCATAGCTCACAGCAACCTCCAATTCCTGGGCTCAAGCGAGTCTCCTGCCTCCGCCTCCCAAGTAGCTGGGACTACAGGCGCCTACCACAACACCCGGCCATTTTTTGGTTGCAGCCATCATCGTTTGGCGGGTCCGGGCTGGGTTCGAACCCGCCAGCTCAGGTGTACGTGGCTGGCGCCTTAGCCTGTTGAGCCACAGGCGCTGAGCCAATGCCCAGCTATTTTTAAAGATGAGGTATCGCTCTGGCTCAGGCTGATCTCAAACTCCTGAGCTCAGGCAATCTACCCGCCTTACCCTTGCAGATTAGTTGGTGTGAGCCACCACGCCCAGCTGGGTAAAAGACCTGAAACTTCTTGATAGAAAAGGGAATTAAGGGTGCTCCTTATGCCTGTAATCTTAGTACTCTGGTAGGCTGAGGTGGAAAATCATTTGAGCTCAGGAGTTGAAGACTAGTGTAAGCAAGAGCAAGACCTGGTCTCTACTAGAAATAGACATGGTTGTGCCTATAGTCCCAGCTACTCAGGAGGCTGAGGCAGGAAGATGGTTTGAGCACAGGAGTTTGAGGTTGCTATGACCTATGATGACAGCACTGGACTCCCAGGTGACAGTGAAACTCTTGTCTCTATTTTTTTTAAAAATGGTGCTTCCCCTTGATTGCACTAATGTACGCAGCTATGATTTAATAAAAAATAAATAAAAAAGGTGCTTCTTGCTCTGTAGAACTAGGAAGACCAAAGTGAAAAGTCTGATTAAAGTTGTTAGAAATGGCCAAGGCTGTTGAGTCTCCCTCTCAAGGCTTAGCGAGCATACTTTCTGATCTGCAGGGAGGTTCAGTGGTGTAATTTGGTTCAGGTTCCTGCTGTAGTTCCAGAACTCTTCCAAGTGGAACCTGTATGGCAGGGGCAAAGGCTATTAGTTGTGTAGGTCCTATCAAGGATGAGCCCTAAGGTCAGGTATACCCAAACATGTCTTAGGAAAAGCCTAGGTTGTAAGGGATAGCAAAGTACACCAGGTATAGAATATGCTCTTACTCGAGGTGGCTCACACCTGTAATCCTAACACTCTGGGGAGGCCAAGGCAGGTGGATTGCCTGAACTCACAGGTTCGAATCCAGCCTGAGCCAGAGCCAGAGTGAGACCTTGTTTCTAAAAATAGCCAGGCGTGGCTTGGCGCCTGTGGCTCAACGGGCTAAGGCGCCAGCCACGTACACCTGAGCTGACGGGTTCGAATCCAGCCTGGGCCCGCCAAACAACAATGACGGCTGCAACAAAAAAATGGCCAGGCATTGTGGCGGGCGCCTGTAGTCCCAGCTACTTGGGAGGCGGAGGCAGGAGACTCGCTTGAGCCCAGGAGTTGGAGGTTGCTGTGAGCTGTGATGCCATAGCACTCTGCCTAGGGCGACAGCTTGAGGCTGTGTCTCAAAAAAAAAAAAAAAAAAAAAAAGCCAGGCGTTTTGTCAGGCGCCTATAGGCCCAGCTGCTTACAAGGAGGTTGAGGCAAGAGAATCACTTGAGCCCAGAGGATTGAGGTTGCTGTGAGCTGTACTGTTGAATTCAGCTTTCCTTTCAAGATAAATCTCTTTGCAGTTCAGGTCCGA
>CAUYRH010175332.1:0-11790 GCA_963574655.1 Perodicticus potto | reverse complement strand
AGAGTTTGAGATTGCTGTGAGCTGTGATGCCATAGCACTGAACCCCAGGGTGACTGAGTGAGACGTTGTCTCAAAAAATAAATAAACAAATAATAAACTAAAAATAAATAAAAATAAAAAACTAAAGGGCTGTGTTTACTGAAAACAAGATGAATGGAGAAACAATTTGTGGTTCATGTATGATTAATGATTTGTTAAATAGAAGCAAATAAATCAAGAGAAAGAAAGAACCTGCTATATTCTATCTATGCCACATTTGGAATGGCATATAGTTCTAGTGCCACATTTTAAGAACATTGAAAACTCGAGCCTTTCCAAACAGTAGAAGCAGAGTGAAGTCTCTGTAGACTATATTATATAAGAAAAGAAGAGAGAATAAAATTGGAATTTGAGCTGATAAAAGAACATTCACCGGAGAGTGGATACAATAGCAAAGTTTAAAAGGGCTAAATATTTAAAGGGCTGTCATATGCATACAAAGAGGTATTAGATTAATTCTAGTACAGATGAAGAAGGCTAATGAAAGACAAATGAATAGAATTTAAAGAAGGTAAATTTAGACTTGGGAAAAAACCCTTTATTTTTATGGTCATGTTATAATTTCCAGAACAAAAGGAGTTTCTCATCACTAGAAATTGTTTTCTTTGGGCCAGTTTCCTTGGCTCATGACTATAATCCTAGCATTCTGGGAGGCTGAGGCATATGGACTGCTTGAGCACAGGAGTTTGAGATCAGCCTGAGAAAAGTGAGACCCCCATCTTTACTAAAAACAGAAAAGAAAATGATTTGGACAATGTGGTGGCCACCTGTAGTACCAGCTCCTGGGGAGGCTGAGGCAAAAGGATTGCTCAATCCCAAGAGTTTTAAGCACCACAGCACTCTACCCAAGGTGACAGAGTGAGACTCTGTCTCAGAAAAAAAAAAGAAAAGAAAAGGAAAAAAAAATTAGATTCTTAAGACTAATGCACAGTAACTGTTCGCAGTCTAACAATTTAATGAGGTTAAAACTGAAATAGGAGCCACCCCCCCAAAAAAGTCTCAATCTAACATTTTGAAGTCTTATTGATAGAAGATGCATAGCTATGAACTAAAGCCAACAAATTTACAAATATTGCTTCAAATACTGAAAAGGTGTGTTTCTAATGAACAGTAGGCTGTTACTGTTACTTCTCAAAGAGAAAATATATTTATATGTATATCCCAAAAAGCTGACTATAAATAAACAATTGATGTTAATAGTATAAGAGCTGTTTTTGTTTTGTTTTGTTTTTTGCAATTTTTGGCCGGGGCTGGGTTTGAACCTGCCACCTCTGGCATATGGGGCTGGCACCCTACTCCTTTGAGCCACAGGCAAGAGCTGTTTTTGATGTGTGTTTAATAATACAAATCATCCTAAGAAAAAAACCTAAATGACGGTTATATAATACTGTGTTTCCAAAGGATTTCTTTCCTTCAGATTACCAGCTCTATCCTACGAATCTGTTAAATGTTCCTCTGATGATATAACATCAAATACAATTCTATCATGTCAACAGTTATAATATTACAAAAGGTCTCAGTAAGTATTTGCCTCCAACGAGTTATGTGTGGCATGGTTATTCCTGGGACAGAAGGATGGCTCTTTTTCATTGTTATGTATTTTAATATCCTTAATTATTCAGGCTCCTGCAGAAAAATAATCTCAATATTAAACATAGTATTTTATTAATTAGATACCTTATAACGTGCTCAAGTATTTTGAATATTAGGGATAATATTTTATATAGGTAACCAAAGATAAAAGAAAAATAAAGGTATTAGAAACATACATCCATAGTACTTCTTTCTCTATTAGAATTAATTTATTCAAAATATTAATAGTTTAAGTTAAGGTTAAATATTGCAAATCTGTACAACAGACTTGATCTGAGGGGGGAAAAACACTTATTTTTGTTCCATGCAAACCAGTAAAGTAATACTGTGCATGAGATTAACTTCCTCTCCCGCCCACTGCCTACCTTCTGGAGGATCTGCTGCTGATCAGCAAAAAACGGCCATCAAACAAGAGAAACAAGCACAAAAAGCGAGGAGACAAAATGAAATGGTGAGAGGGGATGAAAGAGAAAAAGAGAGAGAGATTAGGGGCCTCCCAAAATATCCAACACAAAAAAATAGAACATTGTTATTTTTAAAACTGCATCTATCAGTAAAAATTATTATTTTTGCTATTTACAAGAAATAATAATAAGAATATTATTATTATTCTTTCTATTTCTTTTAGCAAGATAGTATACTTTTTTCCCCTAGCATACTTCTTTGTTTTCTCATATAATCTTTTTACTTAAAATTATTAAACCAACCAGAAAAAAAGACCTATCCACCTCATACCCTTTGAGGCACTGGAAATAATTATTGAGGAAAAAAATCTTCTTGACATCAATAGTCACAAAACTCAATTTCTTTTAAAGAAAAGATTTATACTATAGGCAGAAAACAAATATTGTGATTTTAAGCTGTTATACAAAAAAAAAAGTTTGCCACTATTTTATATATGAGGTATGATAATAAAATGTAATAAAATTAGTAAGTTTAAAAATATTAGTGCATTTACATGATTTAAACAAGTGATACATGCAACAAAAATCAGACTTGCTTAGAATTTCTAGGAAGGCACTTAAGAACATCAATGAAATGCCAGAGCATAGGAAAGATAGGAAGAAAGTACCTGTGTACCTCCGACAGAGAGGAGTCACTTTCATCAGACCTACAGTGGAAGAGTTAGAATTATGAGGAGAAAGAATACAGATGTCAACAGGTGAGGACACTGACTTTGGACTCAAAATCAACAGCATGAATAACAGAAATATAGCAAACATTTCCTTTATAGTCTCCTGCTTCTCTGTCTGCACTGATTATCTGCAAGTTTAAGGTGTAGATAAGTCATATAAAAAATTCAATCCTCCTATTTTCTACCAAAACTTTGGGGGAAAATCTTTCTATTACTGACCTATCTTCACTTCTAAAATTAAAGTTCTTTAGAGGAACAATACCAAGTATATGAGATATTCCACTTCAAGGTTTGCTCTATTTAATTTGACTAGTATTAGAAAAATTTTCCCATTTCAATAACTATTAATGAATTTTATTCGTCTTGATAATTATTACTTTAAATTTAGACTCTAATGTTGAAAGGATATAAATATGTTGTATTTTTTCATGGAAAGTAAATCAGTCAAAATTTAATAACTCTTGGTTTTAACTTATCTCAGAAACACTGCATTCAGTAATAGCTGGGAGACTTTAGAGGGATTTTGTAATTAGGCAAGCTACTCCTGTTAGCCCTTCCAAGACTAATAGTGAGTCTGGTTATTATAAAAATCTATTTAGACCATGTATCAGGCTTGGAATGTGAACAGAAACAATTTAAGAGACCTACATCTCACTAGTGAAATGTGGAGGTTTCAAAAAGAAGCCACAGGGAAAGTGATAAAAAAGCTAGAAAAGTTGGGGCTTTGAGCCTGTGGCTCAAGCGGCTAAAGCGCCAGCCACATACACCTGAGCTAGCGGGTTCGAATCCAGCCCAGGCCCGCCAAACAACAATGATGGCTGCAACCAAAAAATAGCCAGGCGTTGTGGTGGGCACCTGTAGTCCCAGCTGCTTGGGAGGCAGAGACAGGAGAATGGCTTGAGCCCAAGGAGATGGAGGTTGCTGTGATGCCACCGCACTCTACCCACTGTGATAGCTTAACGCTCTGTCTCAAAAAAAAAAAAAAAAGCTAGAAAAATTTTTGAAAGTGAGGTTAGTTATTCTAGTTTTAGCTTATAAAATGATAACAGCATCAAATTATTGATGGCTCGTAAAATATTTCAGTAAAAAATAATGAATTAGGATTAGAGTGTCAATATTATCAAAAGACTGACAGAAAATGTTCTGTGAATGCAAGGTAGACATAATTTAGCAACTGTGATACTAAAAAACCAAAGATGTAAGTAATGAAAATGGACTTCCCGAAGACATTCTTAATGTTCTTCTTTTCTAAATTGATTAAAAAAAAAAAAGATTTAACAGTGTTAAAGGGTTTTTTTGTTTAATAACACACAAAAAACATTCACCTACCAAGAACAATTTAAAGGACACGTCATCTACTGATTAAACTACATTAAAATCCAATAAAGAATCCACAAAAGATTATCTATAAATTTAGTAAATTAAAAATTCTTTAAAAATGATGGTGTCTTTCTCTGTATTTATAGAGCCATTTAACATGATCTGAACATGCCGACCAGATCTTAAATGGTATTCTATAAGTTTCAGAGACTTTATACAGGGAGATAACAGCATGGAAAAGCAATCAGGGTGAAGGAGGATAGATGGCAAGTCCATACTCCACAGCGTTATCATTCAAAATCCAAGCAGACATGTCAGTTAATAAATACCTCATGGCAGTATTTGTTAGTACTGAATTCTTGCGAGAGATTCTGGCTCAATGTGAAGATACCTTTTCACTTCAAATTATATGAAAATTGCATTTTCCATGTTTCCTCCCCCACAACACACTCCCAGTCCTACCCCCTCCATTCATAAAGGTGACCTTTTATTGTAAGAACACAATGCCTTCGGTTTTGTGGTATATTTGTCTAGAACAATCAAACATTAATAACATGTTACACAAATAACAATGGTCTTTGTAAGCTGTTCTATCCACCAAAGGTGAAAGGAATTTGCCTCTTTTCAACTCAGGCTTTTGTGGACTCATACAAAAACTAAAGAAACCCAGGAAATTGAAGCAAGTGGTCTCAAAAGATTTTCCAATTCTGATTCACTTGTAAAAGAAAGGCAAGATAAGTGCTGAAAGCAAAGCAACACAAATCTGCAACAGGGAATAATGTTCAGCAGGAAAATAATTTTCTATAAATTTTTGTTATATGTCTCCTTTCCCATTGGAAAATGCATAAAATATGGTAAGAGTTCACGAGGCAGACTCCATCTCCCACACAGAGATGGGGCTGTTCTCTATAGACTGCTTTGAAAAGTTCGGAATATTGTATAAATAGTTGGGGCTCCTTTCCATAATGACTTACTTATCCTGCTGAACTGATGTGTTTCCCTGAGAAACAGTAAGACGATTAAAAACATTCTGTTCATTACGGGGCCGGCTTGGTGGGGAGGAAGGAGGTGAAAGACTAGCTTCTGAAGTTCCAGAATCTGAGCTACAAGAAAAAAGAACATTAAATTGGTAGCTTTAATCGGTTATGATTTGTTAGAAAAGTTATAACAAACATGCTTGTACATAAAGTTTTCATTAGAGAATTCCTTCCTTTCTTCCTTCCTCACTTCTTTTTTTATAAGATAAAATGCACTCTGAACAATTTAAATTTTTTTTATTGGATTTTGTCACATTGGCCACAAGATGGCACTAAAGAAAAGGTTCTGCTCAGTGAAATGTGAAGTCAGCATGAAAGCAAGCCGAATTTAAAATTTCACAATTTTAGCTCCGAGACCAAGCTGTCCACATTACAGGTTTAGGAAACAGACCTGGATAGCTTAAGAGCAATTTTTTAAATTCAGTTATTTCAGTTATTTATTTTTAAATTACTTATTTGCTTCATCCTCCAACCCCCTCCCAATTTTTCCTGAGACATTGGATTCAACAATGTCAAACAGTGGATTCAACAGAAATAGGCAAATTAGACCTTTAAATACAGGAAGGAAGGATGACTAGGATGATCTCTGTGACAAAGTAGAGAGTGTCAAAGTAGAGAGTGTGCATCTTAGCACAGAAGAAGTGGGTCACATAAGAGTGTCCACTTATGAACAGTTCTTTTCATATTTATTTTTATGTACAGAAATAAAATAAATTAACTTCACTCATATTTAAATGTAACCTGGCACAGATATTCTCCCTCAAGGACAGAGCCAAGATCTACCTATCATGTACAGCCAAGCTGAGGTGGAGTGGCAGGGCGACAACAGCTCTAATCCATTTTGCAATTTATAAATGCCCAGTAAAGTGGATCATCAAACCATATTATGGACTGCTAGGTAAACTAACACTCTCAAAACAGACAAAAGAAACTAGTGAGGAGAAAACCAACAACGAAACATGAGACAACACCAAGAAAATGACACAGTACACCCTATGATTAATGGTAGTGTTTTGTCAGCCACTCTTTATAAAGAGGTAAAGTCAATGTCAGTTTCATCAGACGACACTCAAATTTAAAGATAACCTTTTCTAGAAGATTATTTGACATATAGATTTAATAAGGCTCTCCTGAAATGTATGTTAACTCTTACAATGATATACAAATAACTGAAAATTAAGTAAGTTGACCTAATTGGAGACATCTGTGTGACCAAGAAAATTAGAAATTAGTCAAGGCAATAGTCGACTTGATTGTCCTGATTAGTCAACTCAGACATCACCATACCAGCTTAAATCTGGGAAACAATTCCACTGTTATCCTTTAGCATCAAGTGCAGCCGACATTTTATAGCAGCATTGCAGTAACTTACTGTTTTTGTTCCTTGGCCTTTGATTTTTCTTTCTCATATGTCTTTCTCCTTGTTACAGGAGAAGGCTCTGGTATTTTTTTTTCTGATAGAGATGACTGTCTGGAACTAAAGTAAAAAAAGACTCTTTAGTTATCTAATTTTAAATATGCACATATAACTTTGGTAGATATTCTATCTAAAATTTTAATAGGTTAACAAATGGAATGTAAAGGTTATTCCTTGAGAACAAAAAATAAACCTAAGATAGGAAAATATTGCATGACTTAGTGATGGAAGCTTGACAAGTGTACATTTTTTAATTGGCAATCATATTTAATATGTGTAAACGCATTAGCTTTGAATATAAATATCAATGCTTTACTGCCAAAAAACTATGATATTTTATTTTAAATATAAATGTTTTTGTTTCATTGATAATTGTTTCAAATGAAGAAAAATTGTCCTGATAGTTTTGCAAGAACAAAAATATTAGAATAGCAGAATGAGAAACAATGAGATTTAATGAATTAATATTTAGACTTAATTATAAAATAGTACTACAGGTAATCACAAAATACCAATAATAAACAATTATTTTATTTAACTAGTATTTAAGTACTAATTAGTATCTACATATATTTTAATAAAAATATTCCTTCCTTATAAATTTTTAATGTTGAATGATTTGCTATGCAATTAAAAACTGTGATTTTTGTGTATGGTGGTGATAAATTTTAGCTGAACAAAACGTGTATCCCTTCTATTCTTGGCTAGAATCTAAAGTGTATCCCTTCTATTCTTGGCTAAAAATCTAAAGAATTAGCAAACTTTCAGAAGATTTACATGATTCCTACTTAAAAGTGAAAACTAAGTATAGTTAAACTTAGTATTCTTGATTTTTTTAATCAGAGAAGATCACACTTTAGAAATTCTAGATCATATAAATCATAAGGATCACTTGAGTTAATTAGTTGACTTCATGAAATAGAAGATGTGCATTAATGCTTTTAAGACTGATTATACTAAGCATGTGACCAACGCTTAAATTTAGAAAGAATTACAAATTATGAGTATAATTATCTGATTTTATGACAACTTAAATCACATAAAGAGACAGAGACAAAAATATATTTCCTACAATTTGTCATAAAGGATACATTTTTTAAATTAAAAAAAGGCAAATAGAAGATGTTACCTGAATCTGGGTTCCAGGCCATAGATTTAGTCTTGATGTTCCAAAAGTCCCTACTTATCTGACAGACTAAATGCTAAGCACATGCAAATTCCTAAAATCTGTCCTCAATTCTCTATTGCTGCCTTCATCAAAAGCATGTCTGCTACTCAGATTGTATCACAAAAGCACTGAAGCCATCAGCTGTGCTGGTTAGCAGTCTCTAACAGCAGATCCAGTAGTTAAATACACAAGCCACCTCTAGCACATGCAAGAAATTTCTGTGATCACTAATTTTGGAACTAAGGGTAGCGGATGGGATTGACAGACAATTGAAGACAATAGAAGTATCTTCATAAAATGAAGACTATCGTGAAAAACAGCTATTCAAGGGTAGAAAGTTTGTTATTTTGTATTATTTGTGAGTCATATAGTATATGCCACATTTGGGGGTCAATATGCCTCAACGCAGAGATATATTCATTTCATAAATCTATGCAAGGGTTAGTTTGGAAAATGTCGCTTAAAATCTTCACCAGTAAATGATCTACTTTTAATACGACTATCAAAACATACGTTACACACAGAGAGAGAAAGTACACACATACACACTGACATCTTTCTGTGTCCTTAAAATAATAATGAAAAAATTCTAAGCAAGATTTGTTTTGAATAGAAGGTTTTTTGTTCAGGTCATCATAAATAGAAAAGAGAATACTTCCTCCTTGAAATTTTTAGTAATACCAGTAAAGATACTTTGGGCATACACTTATCCCAAATATGTGATGTGCTTCACGGTAAAGAATTAGGAAGAATTACAGAAGCTCAACATGTATTAAATTTGTATTTCTTTTTTTTTTTCTTCAAACAGTCATAAAGATCTACTATCCTGATGAGGCTCTGAGAATAAGATAGGAAATTTAAAGCAAATTCAAGTCTTTAAAGCTGTTTATACATAATGACTATATCATGATTTAATAGGTATAACTTTAATTTAGGTATTTTTAAATAATTTTGTCTGTAATTCATAGCTTAACTTTCATAAAAATTATATCCCTTAAGAATGATCCTAAAACTAAGAGGTAAGACAAAGCAATTCAACAAAGAACATCTTAAATAATTCTGACCAAAAAATTAGAGGAGATAACACCTAAAAGAAATAACTTCAAAGACTAGAGATCTAACTTACATAAATTTTTCAAAATAGAAATAAGAAATTAGCAACATGCATATTAAAAAAAACAAGCAAAAGAAAAGAAGTTAGTATAGCTGGGCCAAACTTACATGCCGCCTATCTTAGAAGGTAAGCCAGATGGGGGAGGGAGCTCTTTTTCCCTAGCAGAAGTACCACTTGTCTCTGTATTCATTCCAATCTCTTGCCCTTCTGCAACAGGTGTAAGAGGGCCAGGCAAGGAGGCATCTCCTGTACTAGTGTCTGAAGCTAGTTCACTGCTATCTGCATACAGCAATTCCATTTGAGTGGTGGTTCTCCTTCGGGCCTATTCAGAGAATGGAAGGAAAAGCAATCAGGAGCAAACTTTTGCATAGAAGATGATTAGGGAATAGAGATTTATATTAGTTTGAAATAGGTACAAACATTTAGCGTGTCTTTTACTAGCAAGTGTGTCAAACATAGCATGTAAGATAGTGACAAGCCAGAGCTATAGCCAGATGAGACCTGTAGAAGCTACAATAATGGCCAAACATTTGTATTGTATTTATGTGCCAGACGGTGTTCTTTTTCTAAACAATCTATTATATTAGCATGTAGATAGGTAATATCATTATCTCAATTCACAAATAAGGAAACAGAGGCACAGAGAAGATAAGTGATTTGCCCAAGGTCATACAGCTAGAAAGTGACAAGCCAGATTTGAAGCCAGGCAATCTGCCTCAATATTACTGTGCTATCCTGCTACTGTGGCCGGCTCCCTGAACATGTGTTACATTTTACATTTTTAAAAAGAAAAGAAAAAGAAAGAAGTTACCCCAAAAGATAACTGCATGGAAGCTCAACTGAACTCTGATTTTTCCCACACTCAAATGCCTTGTTTAAATATAACTTTTTTTTAAGTTTTGTAACCATTCTCCCCTGATGGCCTTAAATAAGTGTTTAATCTTCCCACTGGATATTTTGACACCAGCAAATATCAACTTTAAGTAGCATAGTGAGAAAGGTTATTTTTCTAGAATCTGAACTCACTGTAAGAATTCCTATCCTTAGTCTTGAAAATCAACTAACTACCCTAAGGTATTAACAAATAATCAAGGGGCTTACTAGATTATAAACTTCTAGAGCAGGTACTCTATTTTATTTAACTTTATACCCTCATCCCCACACTTAACAGTTGTGCTAGTACACAAAGATTTAAATTACATAATCAACTTCATTTTTTCAGTGAATGAAAAAGCAATGATATGAGATCTTGGTAATTCAAAGGAAGTAGTAGATAGCACTTGGGAAAATTTTTGAAAAGAAAAAGCTGGTTGTGCATTTTTCACACTGTTAATTCTCTCCACTGCCAAGAACCTGGGGCAAAGAAGAACTTTTCTAGGCCATTCCTAATCACAGAGGTTCTTTCCAGGAGAAGACTTTTAGACTACCATTTCATATCTCTCTCTTCGTCGTCCCAGATGGGAATGATTGACAAGGCTTTCACAGAGTCTAAAAGATGAAGTTTACCTTAAGAATTCATTCCTCTGCTCAGGACGAAATCCAAAGCATATTAGAATGCTTTCTTTGATTTTTGGCAACCTCTAGTTACTTAGGATAATAAAACACAAACCATGTGTTTCTAATCCAGTAGCTCAAAGATGATAACATACATAAAAGCCTAGAAATGTTTTCTGATTGCCTTGACCAGTGTTTTAAAAATCAGGAAATTCTACCTTAAAAGTCCATATTTAAGACATCTCTTGAAATAACAGAGAATCTGACAGCCTTAGGCCTATATTCTCAAATGACAAAAATGAGCAAAACTTAATAGTGGCTATTTGCTTTAGATGGGGTATGTACTCTCCAGATAATCATAACAATCACCTAGACATTATTTTACATTCAGCCAAATTACTCATTGGGCCTTCAACTTATCCTATTTTATTTTATTTTATTTATTTATTTATTTTTAGTATTCTTTATTCTTTTTTTTATTATATCATGGTTGTGTACATAAATATAATCATGGGGTACAATGTGTTGGTTTTATATACATTCTGAATTATTTTCATTGAACTGGTTGACATAGCTTTCATGGCATTTTCTTCGTTATTGTGTACAGACATTTATATTCTACATTTAGTAAGTTTCACCTGTACCCTTCTAAGATGCACTGTAAATGTGGACCCATCAATTACTCATTACTCTCCCTCCACCCATCCTCCCTTCTCCCCTCCCTTGCCCCTTTCCCAAATTCTTGTGTTGTAATTGGGTTATAGCTTTCATATGAGAGTTATAAATTAGTTTCATAGTAGGGCTGAGTACACTGGATACTTTTTCTTCCATTCTTGAGACACTTTGCTAAGAAGAATATTTTCTAGCTCCATCCATGTAAACATGAAAGAGGTAAAGTTTCCATCTTTCTTTAAGGCTGCATAATATTCCATGGAGTACATATACCACAATTTATTAATCCATTCGTGGGTCATGGGCACTTGGGCTTTTTCCATGACTTAGCAATTATGAATTGGGCTGCAGTAAACATTTTGATACAGATATTTTTGTTATAATGTGATTTTTGGTCTTCTGGATATATACCTAGTAGAGGAATTATAGGATCCAATGGCAGTTCTATTTTTAGGTTTCTAAGTATTCTGCAGATATCTTTCCAAAAGGACCGTATTAGTTTGCATTCCCACCAGCAATGTAGTAGTGTTCCCTTTTCTTCACATCCATGCCAGCATCTCTGATTTTGGGAGTATGTGATGTGGGCTAATCTTATTGGAGTGAGATGATATCTCAAAGTAGTTTTGATTTGCATCTCTGATGATTAAGGATGATGAGCATTTTTTCATGTGTCTGTAGGCTGTGCACCTATCTATTTTCACAGTATAATTTTTTTCAGGTCCTGATTCAATGCATTCATCTAACAATATTTACTAAGCACTGCAAGAATTCCATTTTCAAACATTTTAAGATTTTTAGTTA
>CAUYRH010175331.1:0-12540 GCA_963574655.1 Perodicticus potto | reverse complement strand
ATGAGGGGAGGAAATATAATGCTCCCATTAAACATTCTTTTCATTTAGAAATCACGCTTGCAGGCAGCCCCTGTGGCTCAAAGGAGCAGGGCGCCGGCGATGCTGGAGATGGCAGGTTCAAACCCAGCCCCAGCCAAAAACTGCAAAAAAAAAAAAAGAAAGAAAGAAAAAATTACAGAAATCATGTTTGCTTTTCTTTTTTTTATTTTAATTTTTAAGTGAGTTTTTTGGGGGGTTTTGTTTGTTTGTTTGTTTTACAGTTTTTGCCTGGGCCAGGTTTTGAACCCAAACACCTCCAGTATACGGGGCCAGCGCCCTACTCCTTTGAGCCACAGGTGCCACCCTACTTGCTTTTTTTTTAATTTAATAGTTTTAATTTTTATTTATTATTTATTTGTTTATTTATTTTTGCACAGTCCCCTGCACCCTTGTAAGGTGAATCAGTCTCCTTTGTGCTTCTCGAGGTACAAGGCCCCGAGAAGGAACATTTCTAGTACTGAGACTGATTTCCAGTCATTTCTAGTAACGAGACTGATTCACCTTACAAGGGTGCAGGGGACTGTGCCCCTTCAGGGCCGGATTTGAACCTGCCACCTCCAGTATATGGGGCCAGTGCCCTACTCCTTGAGCCACAGGTGCTGCCCAATTTTTAATTTTTTTTTTTAGGGAAGTTTTAGGTTCACAGCAAAATTGAGCAGAAAGTAGAAAGTTCCCATACATCCCCAGCCCCACATACCAACAGCCCCTCTTACGACCAATATCCCACATTTGGGTTCATTCTATGTGAGGTGCATCTCACATAGGATTTGGATAAATGTATAACGACATGTGTCCACCATTGTAGTACGGGACAAATAGTTTCACTGCCCTAAAACTCTTCTGGTTAATCTGTCTTTTGTAATAAAGGTTTGTTCGGAGTAAGAACCTAGTTCTTAGTTTTACCCTATAAGTCATCATCAAAACCAAGGAACTGCCACTGGTATATTGCTATTAATGAAGCTCCAGACTTCATTTTTACTCCATCCAGTTTTCCATTTGCATTCTTTATCTGCTCCAGCCCAGGGTGCCACATTGCATTTGGTTCTCATGCAGCCCCAATTTCCTCTGGGCTGTGTCGGTTTCCCAGTCTGTCTTTGGTGGACATGACCATGAGCGTCTTGGGGCTACTGGCCAGATATCCTATAGAACGTGCTGTAATTTAGGTTCATCCAGTGTTTTTCCCATGATTATCCTGGGGTCACAGATTTTTTGGAAAGAACATTACACATGTGAATCATCCTTCTCATCACACCAAATTAGATGATGCACAATATCGGTGTGACATTCCTGCTGATGCTGACTTTTATCACCTGATTAAGGCCATATTTGCCAGTTTCTCCACTGTAAAGGCATGTTTTTCCCCGTCCCTGTGCTTTTCTTTGGAAGGTCTCACTAAGAGCCATCAACTCTCAAAGGTGGAAAGAGAGGGACAACTAAATCGTAAAGCAGGGGACCATCTACATATATATTCTTTAGTTCACTTTTATTGCCTGCTGTTTTGATATATGTGTACTGTTTCATTTTGCTTGGTTTGGTTTGCTTGAGCTGTATGCCAGTGGTACACAGGTGGCTCATACAAGCTTGGGAAAGCTTGTTGCTAAATTTTCAGGAATTTTCTAAGCTGGTTGACATCATGTTCATAGCCTCAAACTTATCATGCTGGGATTATTTACACCATAGATATTGGCAAACATTACAAATCAGGGCTTTTTTCCCTCAGAGAGCTGTTTGTAAAACAGTCCTCTGCACACCCCTGTGTCACATATATGTTAAATAAATGTCAAATAACAAAGAAGGCAAAGGAATATAATGATTAGACATCACTATGGCCCCGTCATTTCTTTCCTGATTGAAACAGAACATCTCCCTTCCCCACCCTGCCACCTGACTCCTACGTGAGACACCACACTACTAAGAAGAAAGTGGCTCCGCCGTAAGTCTAGGCAACTCCTCTACTGTTTGTCCCCACCCATAAGTAAACTCTGCTGTGTCTGGAACCCAACATTCTTCAGACTCCCAGCTGATAAGTTTTTAATATCTATTATTTATCTCTATTATCTTGAATGCAAACATGAGGTTTCTGGATCGAGGCAAGAATTATTACTTACTTTCTAGTGATAACTGCTTCCATTCCTCACATTCCAATTCTTTCCCCTCCAGGGATGGTGCAGTGACAGCCACACACATGTACTTCTTGGACCACTGGAGAGAAACCCAACACCGTGAATGTAACAACCTGTATAGACACTGCCCCGATACTCCAGAGAGAGGAAGAAAAACCTGATCCCCTTGATGTATGTGTCCCTCTGGGGAAAAGGGGGTTATTCCTGGGTTCTTACCCTCAGAATGTAAATCAATGTCTCATTCCAGAGAGTAGAGAAGAGAAACTGGAGTCCATGACCAAGGGTGTTATCCCCACTTTGATTATAAACACATTAAAAAGTCCATAAATCCCTGTTGAAGTCTCTTGACTTTAAATCACCCTTTTACTTCGAGCCTTGTCCTTTATCCCAAGTCCCAGATTTCTTCGATGCAGAAATATAAAAATATTTTGCCCACTGTCCCACACCATCTCCTAGAGAAGGCAGGAACCATGCAGATTAATGACCTGAAATTTTATTTAACAAGAGCTAAATGGAGAAGAAAACTCCTTGGCAGTCCCCAGTCCCTGGGGTCTTTTGTTAGAATCCAAAACACCAATATTATGGTTTTATCAAAGGAGAAGAGGCAGCTCCGACTTATACAACCTTAAAATTAAAGACTGAAATAAAATCCTATATGTACATTACTTGGAAGCTAACAGGTGTTCAGTAAATATGAAACCACAGAGACACGTGGCTTCCTTTCTTCTTACTTCTGCCCCCGTGAATTTAGTGACTTGTATCTTGGCCAACAATTACATCAGACACCACAGTTCTCTGCTCATCTTGCTATTTCACATCAACAGTTCCAGCATCTAGAAGTGATACAGCAGAGTGGATAACAGCACAGATTTTGAGTCAGCGATCTGGGTCCAAACCCCAAGTCTGCCACAAATTAGCTATATGACCTGAAGCAAAGTGATTAACCATTTTGAACCTCAGTTTCCTCATCTTCCCAATAGTATGAACATCAGAGTATTATGGAAATTATCATGAAAGGTAATTCACTCAGCACAGGGCCTGCCACCTGGCAAGCAGTTCGAATATGGATGGCTGTTTCTGGTCCCACTAACGTGTAAGGCCCAAAAGGATGGGACCACGTCTGACCATGTCTGATTTTTTGGCCCCAGAGTCTGACGCAGCCTAACTGCCCAATATGAATGGGCCCAATGAATAAAAGAACAAGACAAGATGCTATGGGAAAGTCACTCCCATCCATTTTAGTTGCCCCACATCTAAGACAGTTCCCGGGAAATTGCAGGAATCCAGGAAGTATTTGTTGAATGGATTTTGGGTCTTTAATCAAGATAAGTCTCCAATTCTATAATGGAAAGACCTATAAAATGAGATTTAATATAAGAAACTTCATTTTCATGGACCTTTCAGAGACCAATCAGTTTCATTCATCTAGAGATACTCAAGCTCAATGTGCCCTGCTTTGGAAATTAAATGTAAATAAAACTCTGACATGCAATTTCTTCCTTATAAGGGAGAAAGCCAATATTAACGGTTTGTCCTACTGGTGTAAATGTCTCTGTGATATACACTGAATTTTTAGATCTACATTGAAAATAGTGCATTTTCAACCACTTAAGTACATCATTTGCTGCATTTTGTGAGGCTCACATTCTTATATAAAAGATTTTTCAGATTCACTAATTTTTTCTGTCTTTTCATTTGTTAATAATATATACATATCTCCCTTTAAACCCTTCTAGTCCATACTTCACATTTGAAATGTTAGCAGGCCACCCTGTGAAACGGGCTATGACCCATCACCAACATCACTATTTTCTATTTTTTAGAACTGAATTATTGCCAATGGCTCTTAAAATGTGCTAAATCTTTTATAGTGTTTGATTTTTCTACTATTACACCCCTTGTTCTAACATAACTAACTTTGGTTTCTCTTTACTTTTCCAGAGCCCACCCCAGAATTTTTCATTGCCTTTCAATTGTTATGAATTAAAAATAATATTAGTGATTCTCCTTTAATATTTTATGAGGATATAAAAGCAATGATTTATTTATAGCCTGCGGTATTCACATTTCCCCCAAAGAAGTAATCATTTTTATTTAAAGAAGACTGTTGCCATTAATCACCTCTAGACGTAATTCAAGATACCTAAAACTTAATCACATAAAATTTAAATTATACCTGAATCTCACTACTTACACCAAGAAGTTTCCAGTATTTAATATCATTATCATCATAGCTCATATTTGTATACCCTTTTTGAGTTGACAAAAGCATTTCCACAGTCATTATCAAGTTGAGTCAACAGAACCACTCTGTGAGGTGGGAAAGGTTGTTTCAGTTTGGAGATGAAGAAACTCAGGCCGGAGAAGTCATCCAAAGGCACACAGAACAGCAACGAGCCCATGTTCCTGACCCCGACTCTGGAACTGTGTCCAGCATTATTCTAGAGCTGCCTCATGGAACTAAAGAATGGAAGGGGCCAGGTGCAGCAGCTTATTCCTATCATCTTAGCACTCTGGGAGGCCGAGGCAGGTACTGCTTGAATTCAGGAGTTCAAGACCAGCCTGAGCAAGAGTGAGACCATGTCTCTACTCAAAGTAGAAAAACTCGCCTGAAGCCCTAGCTACTTAGGAGGCTAAGGCAAGAGGATCACGTGAGCCCCAGCGTTTGAGATTACTGTGAGCTATGATGCCACAGCACTCAACTCCAGGGCAACAGAGTGAGACCCTGTGGCTCAGTGAGTAGGGAACCAGCTCCATATACTGAGGTGGTGGGTTCAAACCCAGCCCTGGCCAAACTGCAACAAAAAAATAGCCAGGCATTGTGGCAGGTGCCTGTAGTCCCAGCAGGAGACTGAGGCAAGAGAATCACCTAATCTGGAAGAGCTGGAGGTTGCTGTGAGCTGTGATGCTGCAGCACTCTACAGAGGGTGATAAAGTGAGACTCTGTCTCAAAAAAAAAAAAAAAGAAGGAATTTAAAGAGGAGTTGGTGGGGGAAAAACATTGTCTACAGAGCAAAGAGACCTGGTGTCTAAGTTTATTGCTGGGATATGGGTGTGAGCTATTACAGATGTGGCCTCTGCTTCCAAGGCACTCACTGCGCAGTGCAGAAGAGAAGTAGAAAGTAGGCATTCCCACTCGAGCTTAAGGAGCTGGGAAGGGAGAAGCCGGAGGTCCTGGGGAGTGCCCTCGAAGGACAGGGTGAGACTCAAGAGGAATTCTCTCTAGAAGGGCAGAGTTAGGAATGCCCAGAGCACCCCAGGCAAAGAAGCATGGTCACAGATGCATCTTACAAGACATAGAGCGAGCAGAGCAGGATCAGTTACCTTCCTGGGGGTCAGGGCTCTTCCTGAGGGTAACAGGGAACCAGGGGAGGGCTTCAGAGAGGACAAGGAGGCATGAAGACCCATTGTCAAAGCCCCACCACTTACTCAGGGGATTTCAGCCGAAGAATTTTAAATGAGACAAAGATATGAAACAACTGACTCTAACATAAAACAGGTGCTTAATATTCGGTTTGTATGCCACCTTCTAGGTAAAGGCCAGCTTCTCTTTCCACTTTTCTCTTCATTTATAACATCAAAAATATGTAGTAAATGACATAATTCTTGAAACATAAAACTGGCCTCACCAGTGTACTAGTCAGAGTTTTCCAGAGGAAAAAAACCCAACAGAACACCCAGTTGCCCCTTGCACAACACATATTTTGACTGTGTGGCTCCACTGACAGGCGGATTTTTTTTTCAGCCAAACACAGATGGAAAATATGGCATTCACAGTGGGTAAAACCTGCATATATGGGGCCAAGTTTTCATAGATGCAGGTTCTAGAGGGCCAACCGTAGGACTGAGCATGCATGGATTTTGATATATGCAGGACTCTTGTTACCAACCCCTGCAGATACTGAGGGAAGAATGCATATACAGAAAGAGCTTTATTATAAAGAATTAGCTCACGTGACTAGGGAGACTGAGACATCCCAAGGTCTGCAGCTGAAAGCTGGAGCCCAGGAGAGCTGCTGCTGTAGCTCCAGATCCAAAGGCCTAAAGGCTCAAGACCCAAGATGGTCAGCTCTAGCCCAAAGGCAGGAGAGAACAGGTGTCCCAGCCCAAAGTGGACAGGCAGAAGGAGCTCCGTCTTCCTAGGGGAGGCTCAGCCTTTTGTTCTACTCAGGCCTTGGACTGGCCGATGAGCATGGGGCTGGCACCTGCCTCAATGCACGAGTTCAAACGTTAACCCCACCCAGAAATGCTCTCACAGATGCACCCAGGATAACGTTTGAGCAAATGTCTGCACACCCTGTGGCTCAGCCAAGTTGATACAAAATTGACCATCATAACAAGAAAGAAAAGAGAGAGCTCAAGTGTATTTTGAAAGAGAGCTAGAGATAGAAATGGAGGTAAATATCATCAGTCACACATACCTACATTTTGTTGTCCTTCCTTTTCTTATTTTTTTTCACTGTTTTTATTATTAAATCATAGCTGTGTACATTAGTGTAATCAAGGGGTACAATGTGCTGGTTTCATATACAATCTGAACTATTTTCACCAAACTGATTAACATAGCCTTCATGGCATTTTCCTAGTTATTGAATGAAGACATTTGTATTCTGCATTTAGTAAGGTTCCCCTGTACCCTTCTAAGATGCACCGTAGGTGTGGTCACGCCAATTACCCTCCTGCCACCCCAACCTCCCCCCTCCCCTCCCCTCCCTTTCCCCATATTCTTGTGCTAAAGTTGGGTTATAGCCTTCATATGAAACCTATAAATCAGCTTCTTAGTAAGACTGAGTACATTGAATACTTTTTCTTACATTCTTGAGATACTTTACTAAGAAGAATATGTTCTAGCTCCATCCATGTAAACATGAAAGAGGTAAAGTCTCCATCTTTATTTAAGGCTGTGTAATATCCCATGGTATACACTGCTAGTGGGAACGCACACTAATACGTTCCTTTTGGAAGGATGTTTGGAGAATACTTAGAGATCTAAAAATTGACCTGCCATTCGATCCTATAATTCCTTTGCTAAGTATATACCCAGAAGACCAAAAATCACATTATAACAAAGACATCTGTACCAGAATGTTCATTGCAGCCAATTCATAATTGCTAAGTCATGGAAGAAGCCCAAGTGCCCATCGACCCACGAATGCATTAATAAATTGTAGTACATGTATACCATGGAATATTACGCAGCCTTTTCTTATTTTTGCCACAGGCCTATAAGCGCTGCACCGGTGGCCTGGCTTTGCCCCATGGGCTGGGTTGTTGCTACATTCCTTACCCCCCAGCCCCGCTCCATCCTGAATCTACCCACAGCTGCAGGGCCCATTCCTGGCACTCCGAGTACAGGGGAGCCTGGAAGAGCGAGAGGTTAAACAGCCTCCAAGCAACCCTCCAAATGCAGGATAGAAGTCAGTGTATAGACAGTGTTAGTCTTAGGCTGAAAGAAGGGACCTTCCCTTCATGGCGTCCCTGTCTCTGAGTGGAACAATTTTACCACATGCTTGTCATGGCTTCTCAAAGAGTCCCTGGCAGAACTGAACCCGCCTTTGCCCCATCGCCCCAGCAGCACCCAGCTGATTAGCGCAGCCTGTCCCTGGACTCACATGTGCAGAAAAATACCTTACTTGTATCTAATACAAGTGTCTTCAGTCTAAAACTCCACCCCATGGATAGTAGGAAAAAATCTAAATTTGCTAACTCTCTTCCAGTTTTAAACAACACAACTTCAAGTCAACAGCCCAAATTTCATATGCTGAAACACTGGTAATCCAAACTTCCCAGCATTAAATCTTAGCCGTGGAGCCGAATCAAGTAAAAAAGAGAACGTGATTTAGGGAATTCAGATGCCCAGAGCCTTCCTTCTCTAGCTGGGGCATACCCGAGGGAGTCCTGGGGGAGGGGAAGGGAAAGAACAGGAAACCCACCTTGCATTCGGGTCCCAGGGAATACAGAGGAAGGAGAGGGGGACAGAGGCTGAGGGGACAGGATGACCGTCCTTACATGCCCTACGGGGCTTCTGGTCGGGAAAGAGAGGACGCATTGGATTAGGGGACACTGAGGGAAGTGGGCAATTGCCTCGCTTACATCTGGGGCTCTGAGAGGGGACCCCTGTTGTGTTATGCACCCATGCACCCCACCACTGAAAAAGAAAACATTTGCAAATTCCATCAACAGGTCAGGCACTGGGCCAACACCTCAGAGAAAGAGGCGACCTTCCCTTAATGGCCTCTGTGTGTGTGTGTGTGTGTGTTTGCATAGCCATGGGTCCTTTCATCCAATTCACCTTCCGGAAAAAAATAAAAATTTTAGAGATTAAATAATATTTTAATTACACCAGGGGCACTTTGGGGTTTAGAGACAGTTTTAAAAAGAATCCTTTTGTAAAGACTGAATCTGTTTGTTCAGTTTTTAATGCAAACTCAGATTTTTCCTGAACTTTTGGTTTATTTAAAGTCGATTACACACACAAGTTACATCTCAATTACCTTGACAGCCTGTGGTATTTGTTTTCAGGCTTCCTTTATCAGACTAAAGGGGGGAGAAATGCAGGAGAGAGGAGGCGGAGGAGATGGCAATTTGCACCGCTGGATTTTTAGATTTTTGGATGAGATTTCCCTAGACCAACCACGTCTACAGTTTACACTGTGTTCCGTCGTGTAAGTGGTTTAGAAACTTAAAGAAAAACCCAGGAAGATAACAGAACAAACCAAAACACTAGTTTAGAACCTAAAATGATCACGAGTTTAGTGGAGTGTGATACGTATTCCTATACCTGCTTTATTCTGCCATCTGGCAAGTTTCAGCCTGTGATTAAGGAGCCACGATAGCACAGCATTGCCAGAAGGCAAAAGGTTCCAATTACCATGGAGCTAAACCATAATTACCATGCAAATGATTTCAATAATGTAATAGAATGGATTCTCTGGTCATTACAGGGCAGATGATTCACAGTGTTAATTGGGGTTAGTCTGTTTTCAGAGAGTAAATAATATTAACGGTAAAATAAATCCAAACTAATATTAGGTTTGACTTTGCTTATAATCAAGGGGAATGGTCTTCTTCAAAGATTGTATTTACATTACCGAGACAATCCATGGTTGCTCCAGTCTCTATCATAAGCAAAATAATTCGGATGGAAATTACTAGGAGACAAAGGGCTACTGAGATGAGATGGAGGATTTGAGAGAAGTCAGCCATTGAAGGCCTTTTGTGCCGAAGACCGATATGGAAATAGACAACATTGAATTTCCAGAGGTGCCCAAATATACCTGGGGCAGGAGGTGACAGTTGCAACCCTTGAGAATAGGGGAAAACAAAGAAAAAGGGAAACTGCTGATGAGTAACCCTCTGATATCCTTTTTGCCCTCCCCAATCTCTCTTCTATTAGTCCAGTTTAAATCTGACATGACCACCTGCTGGGTTTATAATAATGGTTCTCAAGCCTATTTCCTTCTCACTTCACCCTTCCCCATTCTGTGCCATGCCAGTAGGAAAACGCAAGGCTCTTCCCTCCCGCTACCAGGCCCACTACTTCCTACCACTGCTCAGAAGCCCCCAGAAGCTTCTTCCACCAGATCTCCCGCTCACCCTTCTGTACAGCCCCTGGGAAGCACGTGACCTCAACTTGCCGTCCAGATTCCTTCTTCCAAGCCCCCAAGTCACACACAAAGTGCAGTGTACCATTCCCCAGCCTCAGTGTCCTGAATGTTGCGAAGCTTCTGCTGCACAGCAGACACGGTTTCCGTTCGGAGGCCCTCTCATCCTATTTTTAAACCAGTTTCTCCACTTTTTCTCTCATTCTCTGAGCCACACACCATCCCTGTAACAAACTCCCTCCTTATGTGATCCTAGTGAGAGTTCGTTCATTTTTTGTGGTCTTCCCAAGAGGAAGCTTAACTGGCATGGGAAATGTCAGGCAGCTCCACACTGTAGGAGAGGGAGTCATGATTATCTGCTAAATCGGGGCTGTTTCTAAAGACTGCTTGTGGTCGTTTTAAATTTGAGCACATCCTGTGAGTAGATGACGTAATCAGATGCAGAGGAAGTTGTGGTTAAGACCAGGCTCCAGAGCCAGACAGTGTGGGCGGCAGCCCCCTTCCTCCCCAGATAACAGTCTGCCCTGGGGTGAGTTGTCTAAAAGCATGGTGGAGGAAGCAAGAATCCATTCCACAAGCATGAATGAGTTGTGCCTGTTGAATTCACAGTGCAGAGCCTGACCCCAGCAAGCATCTGTAAGCACTGAAATGTGATTCTTAGGACTCCTGAAAAAAATAGCCTACGTGGGTAAGCAAATTAGATGTTCAGGTTCAATAAATTGACCTGCCGTCTGTATTCAAGGAGTTGCATAGTATCCAAAGCAGTCTTCCTGGAGCTGCAATTATTCCTGTGATACTGCCATTCTTTAAGTTTTATTTCGGAATTTCTCCTGCAGAATTTTATTTAGACCCTATCATACTTTAGGTTTGATGCCTTCGTTCCAGCTAGAAAGGGATTTACTTATTAAATGCCAAACAAAGAGATTATTGAAATAGGTAAGCTCTGCGTAACTGTTCCTCCCCTAGTCACCGAAGCCTCACCGAAGAATTGGTGCTGCGGGTCATCAGAGAGTGAGGCACTGTGAGACTTCGCTCCCACGGGCCCCACTTGCTGGGGAGCCCAAGTGTGTGGAGCAAGCCCAAGGGCTGCCTGGCAGGACAGTCTCAAGTCCAGAAACCTACGTCTTCCCGCAGCCTGAGATGTGGGTCTCAGATGCTTCCAAGGAAGGCCCCATCCCACAAGGTCTCCCTGCCCTCTCTCCCTGTTCTCACTTCTCCTAGAAGGTCTAGGTCAGTACCTGCTGCTGCTGCTGTTGCCTCTTGGACCCTCGCCAAGGCTAAAGTGGGTCACTCCCCAGTCCCGTCCATAGCACTTTCTCAGACTCTCCAAAGGTAGCCAGCACCTGTCCTTCACAATAGCCCCTGATTTGGGTTAACTTGAGCCAGTTCCCCAGAGCTGCATTCATGGGGTACCTGGGGGCCCACCCAGGCCTTACTAAGGTTTAACCCTCTGCACAATTCACCATTTAAAGTCAGTGGCACAGTCAATTCTATGAGCGCAATGCTTCAACTACCAGCTGCCAATAAGCAGGAAATCAGACCTCAAGCTGTATTTCAAGGCAGTAGTAACTAAAACAGCAAGTCACTGACACAGGAACAGAGACACAGACCAATGGACCAGAACAGAGAACCCAGATATAACACCATCCTGGTATTGTCATCCGACTTCTGACAAAGCAGACATATAACAGTGCAGAAAAGAACCCCTATTCAATAAATGGTGCTGGGGGGAAATTGGACAGCCACATGTAAAAGACTGAAACAGGACCCGCCCCTCTCACCACTCACAAAAATCAATTCACGATAGATAACAGACCAGATGGATAAGGTATAAAACTAGAGGGATTCTAGAAGAAGAGGTTGGAAAAACTCTCATACATGTAGCTAATCAGCCTAGGCAAAGAACTTATGAAGAAGACTCAAAGGTGGTTACAGCAACTAGAAAAATAAATAATGGAACCTGATTACATTTAAAAGCACCTGCACAGTCAAGGAAACAGTCAATAGAGTGAATGGACAAGCTATAGAATGGGAGAAAATATTTGCATGCCCAAAAGGAAAAAAAATTCTTCAAAAAAGACACTTGCACCCAAAAATCTACAGCAGCATAATTCACAATTGCAAAGATGTGGAAACAACCCAAGTGCCCATCAGTACGCCAGTGGATTAATACAACGGGGTTTATGCGCAGCGTGAGTAGTACTCAACTACAAAACAATGGCAGACTGGGCGGCGCCTGTGGCGCAGTGGGTAGGGCACTGGCCCTTTATACCAAGGGTGGCAGGTTCAAACCTGACCTCGGCCAAACTGCAACAAAAATATAGCCGGGCATTCAGGCAGGTGCCTGTAGTCCCAGCTACTCGGGAGGCTGAGGCAAGAGAATCGCCCAAGCCTAGGAGTTGGAAGTTGCTGTGAGCTGTGTGACACCATAGCACTCTACTGAGGGCGATAAAAGGAGACTCTGTCTCTACAAAAAAAAAAAAAAAATGGCAAAGCAAACTAATAACTTTCATAACAACATGGATGGAACTGCGGACAACTCTCCTAAGCAAAGGATCACAGGAATGGAAAAACAAATGCCACTTGGCTCTGCGCCTGTGGCTCAGCAGGCTAAGGCACCAGCCACGTACTCCTGAGCTGGCAGGTTCGAATCCAGCCCGGGCCACCCAACAACAATGACGGCTGCAACCAAAAAATGGCCGGGCGTTGTGGCGGGCACCTGTAGTCCCAGCTACTTGGGAGGCCGAGGCAAGAGACTCGCTTGAGCCCAGGAA
>CAUYRH010175330.1:0-11402 GCA_963574655.1 Perodicticus potto | reverse complement strand
GATGTAGTTCATGTGAAAGATGCCAATGGCAACAGCTTTGCCACTCGCCTCTCCAACATTTTTGTTATTGGCAAAGGTAACAAACCATGGATTTCTCTTCCCCGAGGAAAAGGTATCCGCCTCACCATTGCTGAAGAGAGGTACAAGAGACTGGCGGCCAAACAGAGCAGTGGGTGAATGGTCTCTACACGTGGTGACATGTTTAAAAAAGTCTTTGCTCAGTTAAAAACAGTTCTTTGTGCTTTGCTTAATTAAGGATAGGTCTGTGTTTAATTAAAGATAATACAGCATGAAAAAAAAAAGATTATTTTAAACTTTAATTTCAGATTTATCTTTGGTAAATTTTCCCAGTTCTGAAATTAGACGAGTTTGTTTCTACTTGATATATTATCATTAGCTTCTTTTCTTTAAAAATTAGCAGTCAGATGGTTCTAATCAAGAAAACTCTTTCCATTAAAGAATGCAAACAAAAACCAGATTGTATCCTCTGATTTGTGTTTGAGTTAGATCTCATCATTCAAAATAACCAAATTTCAACTCACATTTTGCTCCTAGATCTAAGCCCATTGAAGAGAAAGACAGAAAAAAAAAGAAAAATGCCAAATCTTGTTTTCTCAACTTCTGAGGCCAGACTTTCATTGCTTCAGTTAAAAGAAAAAATCCTACTTATAAATATGTAAATATAAAACATCAAATACATGTTTTTCAGAATCTTATAGGATGTTATGAAAAAATTTCTAAGCTTTACAAATGAAGCCAAGCATTGGCAGCAAGTCCTTTCAATGTCCTTCAGGCATTTCAGGGCCACCTAAGGATCATCAGGCTCTAGGGGGCATATAATTCTGACACACTATTTACTATTAAATAGCTTCCAGAAACTTTGACATTTTACAGCTCTGGAGAGTTATATATAATAAGTACAAAAGTGAAAAGACTTTTAGGTTTGTTAAAGGTATAACTAATTTTTCTCTGGAAGAGAAGAAAACCCAAGAAATGATTGTTTATTGTCCTATAAGGCAATAGCCAGATTTAAATGTCATTTAGCAATTACTTCAGACTTGCTTTCTTTTGAATCCTCTTTTGAACTGGGTTTATCATCTTGCCAGTCACTTTGCTAAATTAAACTTATAATAACCCTTACATACGTGTACATGTATTTGTACGAAAATTACTTATTTGACGTTTATAAATTTATGTTTTGACACAATGAAACAAAGAATCACTTGATTCATCCCTTGAACTATTGGTGTGGGGCTTAAGCCAATTCCTCAAGTGTGACTACTGATAAGAATTCCTAAGGAAGTTTGACAGAGCCCAAAATTCTTTTTTTCAATCCTAAATAATTAGAATTTCCAAGAAAGAGGTCTGTTAATCTGTGTTTTTCACAACCATTCCAGGTGACTTTATTGTCAGCTACTCACCTGGAGTATAGATCTAGGTCACTGGTTCCAAAAACGTGTTTGTCATTCACAAACATTGAGACTCTTTTAATTCTTTCTTTTATTTGACTGTTTTACTTTAAAGGATAATTATGTGTGCTATAATGAAAACAGTATATTTTGCTAAAATATGTTGATACTAATGATTTCAGTAGAAAGTAACTCCTTAAGTAGGTATAACCTGAAAGGTGAAAATATTTAACAAAATACTCTTTACTATTAGTAGTCAGATGGTTATTTATTAGTAAAATATTCTTTACTATTAGCAGATAGTTCTAATCTGCTGTAATTTATATATTCTGCTTGTAAAAATTATTGAATAATATAGCAAAAGCAAAATGCTATGCTTAGATATTTCTAGTTATAGAATACAAATACCTTGCTCATAACAGTGCTAAGTACTCTTAGCTACTTCACATGTATTGTTCTATCAGTTGAGGTTTAAATGCTTTTCCTATCCAGCAGGCAGGGGTTCCTGGGGATATATGGCACAATGGGCCAGAGGTTTGGAGGCAGAAAATAATCCTGAAATAGTCCTACAATTAGAACAAGAGTAGGGCTTGCAGTTTTTGTCTAAGGCAAGAAATTAGCTATCTGTGCTTCCTACTTAAGGAGGAACCACACAGATCCTTTCCCGGTACTTTGTTCATGACCTTACTAAAGCACAGAGTGTGGCCTGCAGAAGGAGGCCTATTTGTGTCTAGACATGGGAGCCTGATTTCTGAACTCAGCCAGGCGGAAAGAATGGGGACCCCTGTCCAGCCCTGAGTGTGAGAACACTGTATCACCACCAGCAGTGTACATGTGCCCCCCTCTCTATTAAGTTATTCTTTATTAGAATCATAAAGATAAGATTTCACAGCCATAGAGTTTAATCATATCATATACAGATGGTTTACAAACTATACATCAGAGAGAAAAAAATTACATATCAAAATAACCTTTTCTATTTTGGAACAGCTCTCCCCTAACCACTACCCTCTCACCAGCCAACACTTACAGAAATCTTTACATTCAGTTATATGTGTAATACATTGAATATCTTTCCAACAGTCTGATTTGCCAGTGTTTCACCCTTACACATCTTGTTTTTCTGCCAGATCCTTTCCTTTTCATTTTTTTTTTTTTAGATCTTCTCTTAATGTCCCTAAGCACTTTTTTGAATAGGTTTTATCATATATTCTTATTGTAATGTCAAAGTTAAAAAATTTTGTTCTGTATTTTGTATTATTCCATAAAATTTTTCTCACATTTTATTACATTATTTCATTGTCCTTATTAATATTTTCCCTATCTTCTCCTTTAGCAGCGTCTGTGAGTTTCCTGACTTCACATTTTCTCTCTTTTATGATAATAATTAGTATATTAAATAACAATAAGAAGCACTAATCCTTATTTTACCACAGTAGTTTATTTCCAATTTTTTTGCACTGTTACATACTAATAAATCTTGTTAATGTTGATGCGTTTCTTTCTTTAGTAAGTCCTTGGTCTCAGAGATTTGAAGAATGAACCCACGGACCACACAGATCAGTGATAAGATAGTATTTACTAGACAAAAGGAATACAGAAGAAATGAGAGGCACTAGAGCCCCTTAAAGAGTGGGGAGAGCCAAGTGGGAAGTCAAGCATGGGTCTTTTGTCTAGGAGGTTATATAAATCCTCTGTAAATAGGGAGGTCTGGAGAACTACATTTGGCCAGGACTTGGCCACGGAAGATACCCTTCCAATGTTGATGAGTATATAAACAAATGAACGTAGTCCTCCAGCTCTGGGCAAAGCAGAAGGGATTCCACCTCAGATGAGGCTGGCTTAAATGAAGTACTGTCAAAAACTGCTTTTCTCCTGACTTTCTTGTATTCAGAGAGTGCAGTTTGAAGAAAAAGAAGTCTATTTGTTTAGGCTTAGAAAATGGAGGTTCTTGTCCAGCCCTGAATAAAGGAATTATGTATCTTTTTTTTTTTTTTTTTGAGACAGCGTCTCACTTTATCGCCCTTGGTAGAGTGCCAGGGCATCATAGTTTGCAGCAATCTCCAACTCCTGGGCCTAGGTGATTCTCTTGCCTCAGCCTCTCGATTAGCTGGGACTACAGGTGCCCACCACAGCACCCGGCAATATTTTTGTTGCAGTTTGGCTGGGGCCCCCACTGCTTGAACCCCCCACCGTAGGTATATTGGGTTGACGCCCTACCCACTGAGCCACAGGCGGCACCCAGAGCCCTGTATCATTAACAGGTTCTAATAAAATGTTAGTAAGCACTATAAGCCAAATTTAATCAAATTTTGTAATTTACTATTGTACCTGTTATTAACACATCCTACAACTGAAAAATTGATAGCATAAATTCATAAATTCTTCACTTACTCATTATAAATTTCAGGTAAATTATGGAATCTAAAATTATTCTAATTACTCTTTAAAGACCAATTTTTGTCTGAATTGTTATTTGTGTGAACAATGCATTAGACTATTAGATTATATATTTTAATCTACATTATGAGTTACTAATGGAATAAAATCTCATACTATAATGGATTATATTAAATAAATCATTATTTGTAGATTATTATAAAGGGAGGATAAAAATGACATAGCCGCCATGAGCATGCTGTACAGCATATGTAGATTTTAAAATTTAGTCCTGACACAGAGGCTTCTTCCAAGTTTTCTATTTTCTCCTATAGTCTTCCAAGGACTTGGGAGCACATTGAGCAATGTGAGTAGAGTAAGAAAGCCATCAGAGACATCAAGATATTTAATCATTCTGGTTTAATTCATTCACCTCCCAGTGAATCCAGTCTTTCAAACTCTTTTTTTAAAGACTTTTAAAAATTTATTGTTACATGTGTAATTTTACCGAGTATAACAAAAACTTTATTTCTTCATCAACCAACTTTGGAGAAATTTTTTTGACGTCCTGCCTTGTGATAAAGGCAATGTACATTTCTGTGTTTTCGTCACATTTATTCCATTCTTACATTTTGTAAAACTATCAGCTATAACATTGCTTGAGATTGTGAGGATATAAAATGTTAGCATTTTAATCTGAAAACTATGATTACATATGAGGTGCTTGGCCTAGATTTATTTGGAAAATCTATAATCAATAAATAGTGTTCATAATTGTATGATTATATAGATGAATATTTACTGCAGAATCAGTAAGACTTAAAGAAGCACGATGGCTAGAAGAGCAGACCTGGAATTATACTGCCTGTATTCAGATTCTGGTGACCCTTTGACAGGTTAATTCATTTCTCAGGTCCTAGTTTCTTCATATTTAAAATGGAAGAGCTCATCCATAGGTTGTTGTGAGGATTAAAGGAATTAAACCATGGATAGTCTTACAGAATCCATCATGAAGCAATACTTAATGTTATAGTTTTTTGTATTGATATATGTAAAATCCCATTGTTTGTAAGTGGATAAATATAACTATGCCCTATTTTATACAGTTCTCATTCTATAAGAAAACCCATGAAAAGCAAACAAATTATATCATGAGACAACCCTAGCTAACCATTAAATAAGAAAGCAAATGTGAAGGGAGCCAGCAGGTAATTGAAATTTGAGGAAATTCATGAATGCTTAGAAAGAGTCAGGAAGCTCCTTAATGATTCAAACTTCGACTAGGAGGGAAACTGCCCCATAGATTCTATGGCTATGTTCACAGGGTAAGCCTACCAACACTCTTTATACTACTTCTTCAGTGTCATGTCTAATTTTAGGAGAAATTATGCATATATGGTACAGGGCTGCTAGTACTCTTGTTATGCTTTGAGGCTCCCGAATTTCCACCATGGGGTCTCACATTTTGCTATTTCTGATGTTTTTGCTATTATTTAGCCTTTTGTTTTCTTTACAATGACTGTCCAGAGCTATTTTTGCTAAGATTTATTATCTACACTATCCATACAGTTCTACTGAGAGACCACAACTTGTTTAGATCAAGACAATCTTCCAATTGCAAAATCCAAAAAAGTCTCTAGTTGTTAACTTGTTCACCTTCAAAAATGTCAATACAATGAGTACATGTACAATATAACTTTAATTGCATTAAATAAAGATTTTATACAGTTTGCCTAATTTTTAATTTAATATAAGATAAAAAATGTGTGTCAACTTACTCTAAGTATACACTGTAAATATGTGTTTTTACATTTAGTTTGGAAAATGTTTTCATTACTCAAATGCAAAAGTAACATACATTTTTATTCTAAAGTAAAACAATTGTTAAGAAAAGCAGACTTTTGTTTATTTATGTTTACAGAATACAGAAATTCAATTATCAAGGCAATCACTTGAGAAAAATGTGAAAGGAAAAAGCACAACCTCTCTTCATATTAAACAGAATTTGGTCTTTGGAATTCTATAATATTAACTTGTTGGTTTATAAGTTAGATGTGAAGCTCTGTGAGGTTTAATTTTGAGTATCCATTTGACTGAGTCATAGGGTAACCAGGCCAGATATTTGATTAAATATAATTTGTGGTGTGTCTAAGAGGGGGCATGTGGATAAGACAACATTCAAATCATAGATTAAAAAAAGAAGGTAGTCCTCTTCAGTATGGTTGAGCCTCATCCAATTTATTACGAGGAAGGATAAGAAAATAATTCTCTTTCTCTGCCTGACAATATGTGAATTGTAAAATTGATCTCCTGCCTTCATACTTTAAAACTTACACCATAGGTGCTCTAGTTCTCAGGCTCATGGCTTCAAACTGAAATTATACCACCAACTCCACCAAGCTACCAGCTTGCTGACTACAGATCTTGGGACTTCTTAGCCTCTATAATTATGTGAGCCAATGCCTTATAATAAATATTAACACATATAGAGCCCATTGGCTCTTTTTCTTGGAAGAACTGAGACTAACACAAGGTGTAAGAGACATGTATTCTATGTTTATTATAAGGCATTGGCTTACATAATTATAGAGGCACATATAGAGCTCATTGTCTTTTTTTCTTTGAAGAACTGAGACTAACACAAGCTCTAAGAGACATGTATTCTATATTTTTTACATTGTGACTCTTACATGAAAAAACCCACAGTTGTTTTAGAAAGCGATATGTAAAGCAGCTAAATTATAAATGTATAAAAATACACATTTCTAAGATATGTCCTTCATATTTCCATTGTGGTGGTTATTACCTCATTTATGGTGCAGTATATCTTGAATCCGGCAAGAATTATAACAGAATATGATGTTCCAATAGGCATTTGCAAGGGCTGAACATCAGGTGGGCACATAATGAAGCATAGATGGACACAAATCTAGAAGCTAAGAAAATTAGGGTTTAATGGTTAAATAAAGTATAAGGTAAATTTAAAAGGTTCGAATGTGACCAGAACACAGGTTGCAAAATCAGCCACTGTGGAATTACTTAAAACAGATACCAATTTCTGTATTCATCTACAAATAGTACTGTAGCACTCTGCAAGCAAAGTATCATTGTGATGGACTCATACAATTTTCAGAGAAAATTTAAAAAGTAATATTGGCAATAATACCTTAAATGTGGTATATATATTTTAAATTTAGTATTTTTTTCTTTTGCCATGAATGCAATCTATCTAAATATCATCACCACACTTGTACACAAAATGACTTAATAATAAAAAAGTCTAAGGTTAAATTGCTTTAAAAATCAGTAATAATGTTGGGTGTGGTGGGACCAGATAGCAGGTCCCCGTGTTCCCAGGTTCTTGGTTCTCAGTGCCTAAAAATGGTTACTGGTACCCAGTTGACAGAGTGAAGAAGCAGAGCAAGCAGGTGTAAGCAGGCAAAGTGCCAAAGTTTATGAAAAGCATAGTACATTCCAGAAAGGGGTTGGGTCAGTCCCCTCTCTGGAGGAGACCCTGAGTTTAACAAGATTTTTTAATTTTATGCTTATTCTCTAATTCTATGCTAAGTGTGGGTGGAATTTTCGTGACTTTTCCTGGAAAAGGGTGGAGAATCCCTGGAATTGGGAATTCTCCCACTTTCTATCCTCCTAAAGGAATGTCCAGGGTTTACCATGATATTTGTAAACTGTCATAGCCGTGGAGGATGTGAATTTTGCTATACTCCCTAATTTAGACAATCTAGCAGATTGGGACTTCTCTCACACTATGCTTTCCACTTCTGGTGCTTGTCAAGCCTGTGATTTTTATAATTTTAGTATTTAGAAATTTATCAGTAATTCACTTTAAAGACTATATTTTATTTTTATTATACATTTCCTGTTGCAATAATAACTTTGAATTTTTTTTTAATTTTCCAATTATGTTTCCAAAAATCACGTACATACACATATCTATAAGGTTCACTGCTGACTCTTCCATGACACCTTTTACAAGATTTTTTTTGTTTGATTTTAATTTTATCTTGAGTTTCTTAAGGTAAGGATTATAGTTTCAGATAGTATTTGAGTAATTTTAAAAATAAACAACTCTTATTTTAATAGTGTTGGCAGATAAAATGCAATAGACTCAGTTACATTAAATATCAGATAAAAATTTAAAAATTAAGGGTTTTGGTATCTTTACATTTATTTCTATCCCCAATATAAAGAGAGGAACTAAGTGGATATAGCTTTTTTCTGATGTAATGGTAAATGTGGCAAGCAGCATTCTTTGTGTAAAAAAACATTTTCTTGACAGTTGTGGTATTTTGAAACGGAACAAACATCTTGGGCAGCCATAATTTCTTCTTTATTTAGAAAGCTTATTATGAGACTTAACATCTTATGCAACAATATATATCTGTATAAATTATAAATGTCAATTAATTTTAAAATTATTGATTTATTTTGGTATGTAGTTAATTCATTTTCAGAATTACTTTTTTGATGCAGAGGATAATGCAACTTAGACTTCTTTTAGCACCTTTGACTCTTCTCTTCACTCTGTTGTGGGCTCCACTTATAACGCCTGCCATTGCATTTGTCATCGTTCTGATCGCTTTGTTATTTTTATATCCATTTTTCTATAAATTAGAAAAAACTCTCAAACTTGTCTTATACATTATGCCTTTCTATTGCAGGTCAATATTCTCAGATTGTTCTTCCCTGTATTATTTCTAATTCCATTTTAAATTTTATTGTTCTATTATATATTGTTTTATTATTATCTTTTCTCAGCCAAACATTCGGCCTTATTTGTTTTATTATATAATTTTTTATACCTTGTTTGAAAAATCAATGTATTTTCTAAAAAGATTATCAAAAATATGGAGTAGATGCTGTACAAATTTTTATTTTTTCTTCATTGAGTAAATCTTCCCTCTGTCTCAGAACTCTGTTCTTTCTTTGCCTCTAGAAAGTAGAAATTTTACTTTTGGTAAAATATATTAATGCATTGCACTTTTTCTTCAATAATTTTTGGTATTCTCGAGTGCAGTTACAATTCTCCTCTCTTATTTGCTATTTGGGTTCTTGTAAAACTACATTAAAAATGCAATTATTCAGCAGTTCAAAGTCATACACAGTGCCAGGGCAGTTATCTGGACTCTGTCAGGGACAACCACTATGAATTCCTGTTCTCAGGTATGGTTTTCTGATATTATTCTAGATATTTTTTTCTTCCAGCCTATAAAAATTGAGAATGTACTGTTTGTATAATCGATACTTTCAGAAGTACATTTGGTGTATGTATAGTTGAATCGAGGACTTGAAATAATCTCTACACTGCCTGCCTCCTTGTCTCTCCTTTCCACTCTCAGCTTCCCTAGTTCTGCTCTCCTTTGTGTGGTGGCCACGTTTTCACCTACTGAGTTGGAGTATCTTTCACATGTCAAAATTTATAAGTACCAGAAGTTTCAGCAGAATAGAAGACTTCTTTCTCTAAAAACTAATAAATCAATCAGAAAAAAATAAAAAAAATAAACCTTAGGGAAACTTAATTGTCTGAAAACTTTAGAGAAAATATATTTTCATTTATGAATGTGGCTCTTTTATTGTTTCAAATAATATCATATGTACATATCTGTGGCTCATGTAGTTAGGTTACTGACATTGTCTTCTCTTTCCTTCTCCCTTAGATTATATCAATTAAAATAAACATTGTCTAGAAAATACATATTTTTGTCCTCTACATTTTCTAACTTTTCTTCTGAATCTTTGTATGCATATGTGTATGTGTGTGTTATACATGTATTATATTATAATATATGTTATATTATATGTGTGTATTATACATGTATTATATTATAATATGTTATATTATATATTATACACACATATATTATATGTGTATATATTATATACACACTTTTCTTTGCATGCATGTAATTTTAAGAATTTACAAATCTGCAATAATGCTACTATGAGATATAAAACTAAAAAACACACTCGCCCTCATTTTCAAAATGCAGCAACCCAAATTATTGCAAGTTTCCATGAAGTTCCAAATTTATGCTCTTGAAATGCTATTTGAACTCAATTAGTCAGATCTGGTTGTAACTTCTGATGTAGCCATCTATGATCCAATAATACAATCACCAAACACTGTTCCTTACAAATGCAAAATAAACAAAAGGGCTTAGTGGGGAACAGCTATAACGACCATGAAAATGCCTATTCGGAAATAAGAGAAAGGGAAAAGTGTTAGCCATAACAGCCTTCACCACAGCCTCTTGATCTATTTCCTGGCACAAAGACGGGGTTAAAGTTCACTGTTTTCTTAAAGCTAGGAATGATGATGTGAAGTGCTTTAATTATTTGGAACCAGGTATGCGAGATAGGGACAAAAGTATTTTTGGACCAATGTTACATCCTCAGTCCACTATTATAATGGTAGTATTTGCCCATGTAGGTATGAAAGGCTGAGACAGTAAAAAGAATCATCATAATCCACCACAGACTGTGTGTAGGTAACAAATGAGATTTGTTAAATGAAGTCACTGACATTAGTGAGGCATTTGTTTCTTCACAAAACTAAAGCTAGCTTGAAAAATTCAGGAAACTGCAAGAGTTGTCACCAATTTACATCACTCATTGTTAGAGGCTTATCTTAAAGAGCGAAGAGCAGTTTGCACTTCTGGTAACATAGTGAATTGATTGGTCAGATGCTATTGACGAATCTGGTTCTGCCTGACAGGATATTCTCACCAGAGCCTTGATCACTTTTTGCAGTTGCCTCAATGTTTATTTAAATAAAGATGCTTTATAGTAGGGCTAGGAATTGGAATTCTCTGGTAATACATTTTTGTAGAATATTAGACAAGTTTCAGTTTTAAGTTTGGGGGCATAAAATAAACTAACAATCAAAACTAGGGATATTTTTACACAAATTTGGTACCTGACAATTTGAATATTGTTTATGCTTTTGTCTCTCTTACATGCAGGTCTCAAAACTTTGTCTAAAGCTTGACTGCTTGACCTCTAATGTGGCCCCAAACCAAGATAGAGATGCATGGTTAATCTGGTCCCTGCTCCATCCTGCATCTTAATGGAAGATGACTTAACACAGATAGACCTGAGAGGTATAAAAGCATATTACTAACTTTATAAAGCAGAGAGTTCAAAAGGAACTATTATAGTGGAGTTTGGGAATTAAGTTTTCTTCCACTTCAATAAATCTTCCCAGGTGCCAATATTACTTCTTGTGCTTCCTGCCTCCCTGAATTTGAGCATTGGCTATAGCTCAGAAAAGTTAACTTTTAAAATCCATCAAGGCATAGGATTATCTGATACTCAGTAATCATGGATGTTGGATTTAGGTTTAAAAGACTATGAAAATATTATTATTTTTTTTCCTTTTATCTATTCCAGATTAGAGTTTACTGAAATCCTTAAAAAGTAACTAAATATTTCCGAGTTCCTAATAAATTTCTTTTTTTTTTATTTTTATTAAATCATAATTGTGTACATTGGTGCAATCATGGGGCACAATGTGCTGACTTCATATACAATCTGAAATATTTTCATTGAACTATTTAACATAGCCTTCATGGCCTTCTAATCACTATATGAAGACAT
>CAUYRH010175326.1:0-17317 GCA_963574655.1 Perodicticus potto | reverse complement strand
TTTTGTTGCTTTTTTTGGTTTCCATTTATTTTAATTCTGTTCTAGCTTTATTATTTCTTTTATTTTGCTGGCTTTGGGTTTGGTTTGCTCTTTTCTAGTCCTTGATTTGTATCATTAGATTTTTAATTTTTTTTTTTTTTTGATAGAGACAGAGTCTTACTTTATCGCACTTGGTAGAGTGCCATGGTGTCACACGGCTCACAGCAACCTCCAACTCCTGGGCTTAGGTGATTCTCCTGCCTCAGCCTCCTGAGTAGCTGGGACTACAGGCGCCTGCCACAACGCCCAGCTGTTTTTTGTTTTGCAGTTCGGCCGAGGCTGGGTTTGAACCTGCCACCTTCGGTTATATGGGGCCGGTGCCCTACTTGCTGAGCCACAGGTGCCACCCTAGATTTTTAATTTTGATATAGGTATTTAAAGCTATAAACTTTCCCCTTAGGACTGCTTTGTTGTATCATAGATTTTGATAGCTTTTGTAGCTTTTGTTTCCACCTTAATTTCATCATTGATCCAAGGATTATTCAGCAGCAGGTTGTTTAATTTCCATGACTTTGTATAGATTTGAGTGTTTCTCTTAGAATTGATTTCTAGTTTTATTCCAGTGTTGTCTGAGAAAATACATGGTATAATTTTGATATTTTCAAATTTTCTGAGACATGTTTTGTTGTGTAAGAGTTGATCAATCTTTAAGAATATCCTGTGTGCTGATGGGAGGAATGTATATTCAGTTGTTTGGGGGTAGAATGTACTTTAAATGCCTATTAGGTCCATTTATTCTAGAGTCCCATTTTTAAATCCAGGGTTAATTTATTTATTTTCTTCTTTGATGATCTGTCCTCTGTCAAAGGGGTATTGAATTTCCCAGCAATTATGATGCAATTATTTATTCCTTTGCTTAGATTTGATAGATTTGTTTTATCAATCTGGGAGCTCCTATGTTAGGTATATATGTATTTCTTATTGAATTGCTCCCTTTATTATATAATGATCATCTTTGTCTTTTATTACCATTTTAACTCTATTTTATCTGCTATGAAATTGGTTACAGTTGCTCACTTTTATATGGAATAATTTTTTCCATCCATTTACCTTGAGTCTGTGTGAGTCCTTGTGAGTTAGATGTGTTTCTTGGAAACAGTATATACTTTTGAGTGTGCTTTTCCTTTGATTGTCTATTTGTGTCTCTGAGCATTAACGCTGTTCACATTCAGTGTTGATATGTTGGATACTGTTCTGTTTATGATGTTGGATCATACCTTTGTTATTTTGTTTTCTCTATTGGGACTGTTGTTTTTTAGCGCTGTGGGCTTTAACTTCTGGTGTTTTTTATACTGGTGGGTATCTATCGTGCCATTCTATGTGTCATGGAATTCTCAGTAGTGACAAATTCCTTTAGTACAGCAGTTCTCAACCTATGAGTCGCTGTATTAAAAGGTCGCAACGTTAGAAAGGTTGAGAACCACTGCTTTAGTGTTTGCATCTCTGGAAAAGTCTTTATTTCTTCATTATTTATTCAACTTAATTTTGCAGAATACAAAATTCTTGTCCAACAGTGTTTCTGTTTAAGAAGACTAAAAATGGATTTTGTATGGTTCCCTACTGAAGAAGTCTGTTATTAGTGTGATGGGTTTTTCTTTGTAGGTTAGTGTTATGATCATTTTTCTGCTTGTAGAATTTTCTCCTTCATTTTTACCTTGGTCAGATTGATAATTATATATCTTGGAGATGTCCTCTTTGCTATGAATCTTCCTGGTGCCCGACAACCATTTTGTATCTGGCTATCTGAATCTCTGATGATACTAGGGAAATTTTCCTCAATAATTCCCTCAAATATGTTTTCTATGCTGCTTGCATTTTCTTCTCTCTCAGGGATACCCATAATTCATATATTAGTTTGCTTCACATGGTCCCACATTTCTCTCAGTGATGATTCACTCCTCTTTGTTCTCTTTTCTCATTTTTGACTGACTGGGTTAGTTTGAGAGCCTTGTCTTCAAACTGTGAGACTCTCTGCTAGCTTTAGTCTTTTGAAGTTGCTTAAATTCATTTTAATTTCATTAAGTTTCATTATGTATTTTCTTATGTTGTTTGGCTCTGTAACAACTTTCATTCTTTTCATTGTTGTCTTGAAATATTTCATTGGCTTCTTTTTGTTGGTTTTCTATGTTCTCTTCAATTCTGTTCATCCTGTTTTCTACCCATTACTCTGAATTTCATTTCTGACATTTCCACCTTTTCCTTTTGGTTGGTGTCCATTGCTATAGATCCATTATGATTGCTTGGGGGTTCTTACTGGTTTTTATTTTCTCCTGTTGCCAGAATTCTTTGGTTGGTTTCTTCTCTCAGCTCAGAGCCAATAGGTTTGTAGTACACTTATTCTCCTTTGCTGCCTCCTCTCCTACTTAGTAGAAGAGGAGGTCCCTAGATGCTGCTTTTGTATTCTACTTTTGGAAGACTGACCTGGCAAGGAGCAGAGTGGTACACGGAGCCTATAATGCAGCTTTTTTGTTTTGGGGTTTTTTTTTTTGTTTGTTTGTTTTTTCCCTGTTCCCCTGTGATTGTCACAGTTCAAAATGGTACTGGATGATCTTTATGCAGATGATGGGTTGTTCCCCAGACCACTATTGGAAGCTTGAGTTGGGAGTGGGCAAAACCCTCACCACAGAGGCAGGCATTGTGGGGGTTGCTCTGCCTGGGTCTTCCCACAGAGGTGAGAGGGGCAGCTCAGGCTGTGGACATTCACTCCAACTGGGTCGAATTGTGATTGCAGTTCAAAACTAGTGGGTCCCTGGTGGAGTATTGGACTATGGGGGTGCTTCCTGCCAGGCAGCCGGTGGAAGCCTCAAGGACACGGCCACCAGACCTAGGGTCAGTGCTATATCCTCAAAGGCAGAGCTATGGGATTAGGCAGCAACACTGGAGCCTTGAGCTGGAGCCGTGGCCTTGGAGGTAGGGCAGGAGCTGTGTGAGCAGATGGGGGTCGGGACAGCAGCATGGGAGCTGCAGGAGTGGCTGGAAGCTTGGGGTTGTGAATGTGGGTCCGTAGGTGGCCTTTGCTATCCCACCTGCTCAGGTCTTATGGAGGTAGTCACTCCTAGCGTTCACAGGTAGTGTCTGTGATGCCTATTCTACTCACATCCCCTGTTGTGGGGGAGAGGTCCTCAACTGCCTGAAACAGAGCCTAGCACAAGAGAGTATACTGTCTGCCTTCCCCTTTCCTGGCCCAGTGGGAGTGATGTGGAAGTGGCTGCTACAAAGCTGAGCCCCATGTAGACCTTGCAACTTAGACCTGAGAGCTCAGAGTGGTGTCAGTTTTGCACCTACTGTCTGGTGCAGTGTTGCTACACAGACTTCAAGCAGCTTGCTGATCAGTCCAGAGGTCTGTGGGGATCCTAGGGGCCCTCTCATAGCTCAGGGCAAAGTGCTTCGGAGGCGGGGAACATAGAGCTCCAGGGCTCTTTATGTCTTATTCCCTACATGTGGATGTCTCCTCTTCCTATCTGGCAGAATGGATTGCTTGCCCTGTCACCTCCTTCACTATGAGTGTCCCCCTTTGCCTCTCCAGTGTCTCACAATGCTCTTTCCAAGAGGGTAGGCATGCAGCCACTTGGAATTTCCAATCCTCTTCTTGACAATGGCATTTACAAGCTGATTATAGTCTACCATCTTGCCCCTGAACCCTAAAGAATTCTTTTTGAAGTGTATTATATACTTAGAACTGTTTTAGAGAATTTGCAAAACATTATTTAACTTCTTAAAGTTAAATAATGTTAACTATTTAACATTAGGACATGTTATGATAGGCTTATAGAAAAAAACAGAAAATTTAAGGTGTTTGCTTCTCTATTAAATCATTGTGGATTTTGTGATTCGGCGTGGTGGCTCACACCTCCAATCCCAGCACTTGGGGAGGCCCAGGCAGGAGGATCACTTGAGGCCAGGAGTTGATGCCATCCTGGGCAATGGTGAAGCAAGATCCCGTATATAAAAAATATATGTATTTTGAGTTTTAAGTTTGAATTTTTGTTTGTCAGAGTGATCATTTAGAAACAGGAAGAGACTGTTATGCCTGTGACGTATTTCTTTTATAGCTTTTCTATGCTTATATTTTGTACTGTACTTTTATATAATTGAGAAGAATTTTAAGTAAGTGGTTTGTATTTCAATGGCATTTCTTTTGCAGGGAGTAGATTAATGGTAAATCTGGATATACCTCTCGGAGATCCTTTGCAGCCAACTAGGGTAAAGGACCCCCAAACAAGAGAGATTATCCTCATGGGTAAGATCAGAGATGATACTGAAAATACTTAAGCATGTTCTTACTAATGGTTTGATTAATGATCAGCTCGTCTACTTTTCTTTGCTCTTCTGAACTCTTTTAGCCCTAATGCCCAGCAGAGGATCTACTTCTATTAGGCAGTCTATGTGAGGACAACTGTGAAGAGTACTGATGGCAGACTACCTCTAGGGGATATACAGTACCATGTGTTTGTCCTCAAGGGATACAAGTGATTTATGTATCGTTAGTGTTTTTTCCAAAAGGGTCTGAAGCCTTCTTTGACCAGGAAAATACACAGGGACAGGGCATGTTTATGAGGAGTTGTAGCAAGTTTATTGGCAGACCCAAGGATACATTCTAACTGGGGGGCCAGGCAGGGATTGGGCACACGGCATAGATACCCTTCTGGGCCTGTGGATGCCAATAATGGTACCTGGGACATGAAACTTTGGTGAGGATGACTAGCAAGGACATCAATCAGCCATACAAATACCAGCCTTAACCACAGGCTGACAACAAGGTTCTTGACATCTCTAGCTATTACATAGGTATTAAGTATTTAGTCTCTGGAAAGCTATGTAAGGTCCCAAGAATAGACGACAGTGGGGTAGAGGTTAAGGAATACTCAGTAATTACCAACTAGGCAATATTTACACATAGGAAATGTTTAAATATTTTAATAGCTGTTACGATTGTACTACCTATTACTAAGGTTTATTTGTCCTAAGTTAGAATACAAATAAGTTAAACTAGAAAGGTGGTGATACAGTATTCTCAGTTAAAATGTCAGCAATGAACTAGGTTCCATTTGACATCTAAAGTTAACAGTCAAGTTATTTCTATAATCAGATTGTTTTTTGGAAACAGAAGTACAGAGAATTTCATTTAGTATAATGTCTTAACTAAAAACATAGCTGTATTCTACCAGATTAGAAAAATTATGAGTGTTATCAGTTCACTTTTTATCTATTTCTTAAATCTATGTATTTTTCTATATCATCTGCTCTGTGGGATCATTTACATTCTAAAATATCTAAGAAAATAGAAGCTGATGATAAAAGAATAATTATAGATCTGGGAAGGTTTGTAAGTGAAAGGGAAATTTTTGAAAGTGAGATTTCTGAGTAAAAGAATCCTGATTTCTCATTGCTTTTACCTGATAAATGTCTTATCAGTCAAGCAAATAGAAAAAAAAATCTATTGACATAGTGATGATACACTTTTGGGCTATTTTAAATTTTGAAAAATGTGTTATTTTGTTAAATCTCAGCTAGAAATAAGTATGCTGCCATTATTAAAAACTAAGCCTTAACGTAATTCTTACGCTGCTAGACAGTGTTTTAAGTAGCTTACACATACTAACTCTTCAATAGGCACAGCAGCTAATTAATATAGATGGACTATTATTACTCTACGTCACAAAAAGGAAATTGAGGTAGAGAGAATGAGCTTAATTAACTGGCCTGAGGTCATATTCCTTACAAGGCAGAGGTCAGATTTGACTTCTAACATTCTCGCTCCAGAGTCAATGATGTGCTCACTCCTTTAAAGCAGGTTTCTATCTGGAGATAACTCTTTGTTCCGTAAATGTGTGTGTATGTGTGTTGTATCATTGACCAATGAGTTTTATTGCTATTGGTTTATATTCATATTACTATTTTTACATAGATCTTGTGCGGCCACGAGATACATGTCAATTTTTTGTTAAGCATGGTGAGTTGGAAGTATATAAAACATTGGATACACCCTTTTTTTCTACTGGAAAATTAAAAATAGGACCACATCAAGAAAAGGGAAAGCAGCATGTTGGCTCAGATATATTGGTGAGTATATTTCATTCTATATACATATTTATGTTTTGCTGTAGATGCAACTCTGATTTATTAGATTTGATGAGGCATTAAAATGTTTTTTTCTCAGAAATGAAATCCTTTTTCTGTGTTACACAGAAATGTTTTTATTTGTTAAATTGATTTAAAGTCAACCAACCAATACTTATTTAAAAGGTACTTGTTCTATGTATAGAACTGTAGTCTTCAAGTCCAGAAGTTTTAAGGAATGGTCTTTACATAAAAGAATCTTGGTGTCCCTCTTTGCTTCCCCTAGTGACTCACAATGCTCTTTTCAAGAGTACAGAATTTAAGAGCTGGAAGAGATTATAGAAATGACGTCTAATTCCTCGTTTCTCTGACTATACAATTGAGAAATAGGTTAAAAGAGTCTTCAAAAATCATTAATATTCCAATTACCCTGATTGGATCATTATATATTGTACACATGTATCGAAATATCACATGTACCACATAAATGTGTACAAAAACGGTAACCTGAAAAAACAATAAATAAAAATAAATGAAATTTGAAAAAATTACCGAACTATTTAGCAATATTCTTAGGACTAAGAGCTAGTTGTTTCAGTAAGGGCTAAGTAACATACTATTATATATAGTAATATTATTGGCTGAGGTTATAATGAGAGTCAAGGTGAGTCAGTCTCTCTTTTTCTCTTTTCCCTACCCCCAGTTGGAGACATATACTTCTGCAACTGAATTTGAAAATTGTAGAATTTAAGGCTGGACATAGTGGTTCACCCCTACAATTGCACTCTGGGAGGCAAAGGCAGGGTGGATTTCTTGAGCTCACAAGTTTAAGACCAACCTGAGCAAGAGCAAGAGCCCGTCACTACTGAAAAATAGAAAAATGAGGCAAGAGAATCGCTTGAGCCGAAGAGTTAGAGGTTGCAGTGAGCTATGATGACGCCGTGGCACACTACCCAAAGCGACAGGTCGAGATTCTTTATCTCAAAAAAAAAAAAAAAAAAGAAAGAAAAGAGTAGAATTTGAAAAGCATCAAATTTTAAGAATATTAAACATTATACCTGCATTTAAAAATATTATAGCCAAGGGATATTTTTCAGTTTGTGACATTTTAGCAATCTGTGAAATTATTAGTTACTGAAGTATCACATTCAAAATGAGTTTTTTTACTGTCAAAATTAAATTCAAAAATGAGAAAAATGAAGACTCTTGAGTTTATATTAACAAAGAAGGACAAACTTAGGCAAGAAAAGGAATACATATAAGGATTAAAGATTTATTTTTATATTAATGTAACTAGAATCCTGACTTGAAATAATGTAAAAATACTCATTAATCCAATCGTAAAATGTTATTGGCCTCATTTATTATTGAAAGAACAAAAGTACCTTTTTTTTGAGACAGTCTCACTTTGTTGGCCCAGGCTAGAGTGCAATAGTATCAGCCTAGCTCACAACCACCTCAAAATCCTGGTTTGTTTATCAGCCTCCTGGGTAGTTGGGACTATAGGTGCCTACCACCATGTCTCATACTTTTTTTTTTTTTTTTTTTTTAAGTAGAGACAGGGTTTCACTCTTGCTCAGGCTGGTCTCAAACTCCTGAATTCAAGGGATCTTCCTGGCTTGGTCTCCCGGACTGCTAGGATTATTACAGGTGTGAGCCTGTAAATCCAGCCTAGCCGTAAAAACACATTTTAAAAGCAGTAGGCCTGATAAAGGAAAAATTAATAATGAGGATAAACAGTATGAAATGTTGTCACTGAACTTAGTAGTTACTCATTAAATTGTAATGCTTTTACTATACGAAAAGATATTCAAATAGTAAATGTTGGAAAGTGTTTAACCTAGCTAATATTCAAAGAAATCCACATTTAAAGCCAAATGACACTTTATAATTAATGAGTTAGTGGACATTATTTAAAAAATATTCATATCCTATGACCTCTGAATCTCATTTCTAGAAATATTTCTTAGGGGAAATAATTTAAAAGTTAAGAATGAATCTGAACATACATAGTTATTTATGGAAACATTGATTATAATTGCAAAAAATGAGAAACCACTGAAATGCATGCAGGAAGAAAATAGTTGCATTTTTATTTGACTTAGGCAAAAATTATTATATGGTATAACAAACTGTTACATGGCACTTGTATGTTCCAGGCACTGTACTAAGCATTTTAAAATTAGTTTAAGCATGTTATTTTGAAGAATAGCCATATGAGAAGTCTGGGGATAAACATTTAAGCAAATCTGCAAGATACAAGTTCTTTATATAGAGAGTAGAACCTCTGTAAGTTGACCACCCAAAGAACTATAGCAAACTGATCAATGCACAAAGGTGGGCAACATAAGGATCTAGGCCTACTGTACTGTATGTACATGTGGTGCATATCCGGTCTGTAAAAATTAGGTCAACTTTAGGAGGTGGTCAGCTATGGAGATTCTACTGTATTTTGGCCAGAAAAATAGATACTATACAGTAGAACCACAGAAGAATTAACATATAAATTATGAGAGCTATATGTAGAGGTCTCCTAGAAGACACCAAGAAAAGATTAAGAAATAAAAAATATTGAAGTTAAATAATGTGGAGAACAGGGGAAAACATGCCAATATACTCAAATAATCAGAATTTTAGGAGAGAAAAATATCCCAATGAATACAGGTTGGAAATATTTTTTAAATTAGACAATATGTGCTCCCGAACTTGAAAAAAAGTGACAGTACCCTACTTAAAGGAACCAGTTCCGTGGAGAAATGCTTGATTCTCAGCTTGGGTCTGAGCTTAGAGCATTTTCAGTATACTTGATAGCCCACTTCTGCCAAAGATCATGCAAAAAAACAAAAGCAAATATAAAACCTGAATTTGATCAAGTATCTAGATCTGACAACTAGTTTTTAGTAAATAAAGGATGTAGAACCTTTCAAATGACACCTGGGCACGTAATCAGTAAAATCCAGTTGTGTGAAGATTTTTATGATAAGCTGTTTGATGTGTTCAATAAATAGACTTTAAGAAATGAAAAAGAGGGCGGCGCCTGTGACTCAAAGGAGTAGGGCGCCAGCCCCATATACCAGAGGTGGTGGGTTCAAACCCAGCCCTGGCCAAAAACTGCAAAAAAAAAAAAAAAAAAAAGAAAGGAAAGAGAAAGAAATCAAAAAGAGACAACCAGGTAGAATCTGTAGACCAGAGTTTCTCAGCCATGACACTATTGTTATGTTGAACTAGATAATTATTTGCTGTTGGGGGAGTACCCTGTTCATTTTAGGATATTTAGATGCTTACCTGGCCTCTACACATCAGATTCCAGAAGCACAATTCTGGTTGTTATGGGAAATGTCTCCAGAAATAACCCATTGACTCCTGAAGGGAAAAATCACCCAAGATAGAGAACCACTAAGATAGATTGAAAGATTTAAGAAACAGATCAACCAGTCAATGCATGTGACTCTTAATTGAATCCTGATGCAAACAAAGCCTTGAAAATATTACATTTAAGACATGATTTGGAAATTTGAATTATTGCCTGGGTATTTGATACTAAGTATTTTTTGGTGTGGTATCAGTATTGCAGTTACATTATTTACACACTTGATCTTTCAGTACACACTGAAATATTTGCAGATGAATTCTTGATGACGGGCATTTCAAAATACAGTAGAACCTCTGTAAATTGGACCACCCAAGGGCCTATAACAAATTGGTCTACATATGGAGGTGGTAAACACAGGGAACTAGGCCTACCATACTGATAAGTAGTACATGTGGTGCATGTTTGGTCTATGAAAATTAGGTCAATTTAAGGAAGTGGTCAACTAAGGAGGTTCTGCTGTAATGTCCAATGAAGGAAGTAGAGAGACCCTAAATTGGACAAGTTGTTGGTATTAGATATTCATGGAAGTTCATATTTTTATGTATCTTAAAAACCTTCTTAAATATTTATAAAAATGAGATGTGTTCTTAGAGAAGCAAATTGAATAGATGAGGAAAAAACAGCTAGAAATTGATGCTTCACTTTTTATACATACTACATACGTACATACACACACGCATACATACATACATACAGGGTCTTGCTCTGTTGCTGGGGCCAGAGTACAGTGATGTCCTTATAGTGCACCACATCCTTGAGCTCCTGGGCTTGAGGCTCCTTCCTGAATAGCTAGGACTGTAGCCACAGCTAATTTTTAAATTTTTTTTTAGAGGCAGTTTCACTATGTTGCCCAGCTGATTTTAGAATCCTTGATTCAAGTGATCTTCCCACCTTGGCCTTCCAAAGTTCTGATAGTACAGGCATGAGACACTGTGCTGGTCCTGTGCTTGACTTTCTGTGTTCTGTCTTTTCAATTGTCGCAAATTCTCTTTTGGATGTAATAAGAATTTTTTTTTTTTCTTATTAAGTTATAAAAATGCCTTTAGAACATTTCAGGACATTTTTTTTCTCATTTAAGGAGGCATTATATCATAGTGGTATAGGGAATAAATTCTGCAATCAAAGTGCTTGAGTCAAATCCCAGCTCTGCCAGTTACACAATAATGTCAGAAAATTACTTAACCTCTCTGTGCCTCAGTGTCTTCATCTGTGAAAAGCTATTAAAATAGTACTTGTCTCATTGGTAGGCACATACATTAAATGAATAAAAATAAAGAACTCAGAACAGTGCCTGGCACAGAGTAAGTGGTGCTGTATTAGTGCTAGCTATTACTGTTTTTCCAGTATTTTAGGATCATTGTGTAAAGTAGCCAAAAAAAAAAAAAAAAAGCCAAAGTAGGACAAATAATTATGAGGCAAAATATTTTTGATGGATGTCTTAGTCAGTTTGGGCTGGTATAAAAAGAATTCTATTGACCTTGATCTGTGTCTCTTCACTAGTTCCATTCTTGAAGGCTCAACTCTCATGACCTAATTATCCACTAAAGGTCTCACCTCCTAATAACATCACATTAGAGGATTAGGATTTTAAAATATGAATTTGGGGGTACACATTGAATCTGCAACAATGGCCAAAGCTAAGTATTTGAAGGCCTTACATTTTTTATTTTTAGTTGTCCACTGCAAACCAGATTGTTGCCAGCATGCTACCTATGTATAAAGTGCGAACTTTGCAATGTTTGAATGTGGAAACCAGCATAACTTTCTTAATCTTGATGCTTGTGTAAAATGTGATTTTTCTGGGGAAAAGGAATTTGGATTTAGCTTTTTATTCTTTTTGATTCATCAGTCAGATTGAGTTGTCGGATGTCCCAAGCATGTAACTTTTCATGAGGCATACATAAAACCTAGCTGTATATGCATATATACATATATATGCAAATATATATATTTGCAGTTTTTGGCCGGGGCTGGGTTTGAACCCACCACCTCCGGCATATGAGGCCGGAGCCCTACTCCTTTGAGTCACAGGCGCCGCCCATAACCTAGCTATATTTTTAGTGTATCTAGGTGATAATCTTTATAGTGGTTCTGAATTTTCATAAGCCAATAAATAATAAGAACAAAAGAAATCTTCCTGTTGCTGCTCTAACAGATTACAGTCAGGGATCACTTAACAAAGGGGATATATTCTGCAAAACGGGTAAAAGGATAATTTTGTCATATCAGCATCTTAAGGTAGCACAGCTTACTCTATACCTCTGCAGTATGGGGTAGCCTGTCACTTCTAGGCTGTAGACCCGCATAGCATGTTTTCGTGCTGAGTATTGTAGACTATGCTAAATCTAGAAATAATTTTTATTTCTTCAATAATAAACTAAACTTAGCTTAATTTTACTTCATAAACATTTATGTTTTTTAATCTTACTCTTTTGTAATACTTAAAACACAATCATATTGTATAATACAATAAAATATAAAATTATTTTCTTTATATCCTAATTCTGTAAACATTTTTCTGTTTTTTAAATTTCTTGTATTTCTTTACTTTTTCAACTTTTTTATTAAAAACTAAACACAAACACATTATCCTAGGCATAGAAAGGGTCAGAATCATCAAATCACTGCCTTCCACCTTGATAATCTTTACTGCAAAGTCCTCAGGGACAGTAACACACATGGAGCTGTCATCTGCGATAATAAATGTCTTCTTCTGGATATCTCCTAAAAGTAAACTGTAAAACTGTTTTTGGTTTTTATAAGTAGATTTTTGGTTTTAATAAGTAGAACTATTATTTTCTAAAACAGTGGTTCTCAACCTGTGGGTCACGAACCCACAGGAACCTTATTAAAGAGCCACGGCATTATCAAGGTTGAGAACCACTGCTCTAAAATAACAATAAAAAAGTATAGCTAAATACATAAACCAACAACATAGTTGTTTATTATTATAAAGTATTATATACATATACTATACATAATTATATGTACTGTATTTTTGTAAGACTCAGTGTAGTAAATTTATTTACACCAGTATTACCACAAACACGTGAGTAAAGTGTTGTGCTATGATAGCTATAATGTCACTAGACAATAAGAACTTTTTAGCTCCTGTATAACCTCATAAGACTGCCATTATTTATGTGATTCATCATTGACCAGAACATCATCATGTGGCCCCTGATTCTACCACAAATTTAGTAGCTTAAAACAATACCCTTTTATTTTCTCAGTTATGTAGGTTAGAAGTCTGGCAGACTTGACTCATCAGAAAGCTGGAATCAAGGTGTCAGCACATCTGTTTTCCTTTCTGTAGTTATGAAGGTGAATCTGCTTTCCTTTCATTTATAGTCTTATTCAGATTGTTGGCAGATTCATTTTCATGTGGTTGTGAGATTGAGATTACAATTTACTCACTAGCTTTTGGCCTGGGTGTCATTCTCAGCTTCTAGAAATAGCCCATGTTCCTTGGCTCATGGCCTGTGTGTTTTCATTGCCAGCAACAGTGCAAATTCTTTCCATGGTTTGAATTTCTCTGACTTAACATTTCATTTCTCCTCTGCTTACAGCAGTAGAAAGTTCTCCATTTGTAAGGGCTCATGTGATTAGATTGGGCCCCCCTGCATTATCAATAATACTTTACTCCTCTCAGGTAAAGGAGGAGTAAAGTATTTCTTTTCTCCTTATTCATTTCTTCTTGCCATGAATTAATAATATATTTACAAGTCCTGTAGATTAGAGTGTAGGCATTTGTTAGGAAATTATTATTCTGCCTTCCACATTTTCTTTAAGGTTCTTTGGAGTGGTATTGTTGTGGTTCACTTGGAAACAAGATTTTTATTTTTAATTTTGCAGATATTTTATGTTAACTCTGGTTACCTTTTGTGTACCTTACATGAAACATCTTACATAATAACTACTGGGGATTCTTTCTATATTCCTTCAGGTAAGTGTAATCAACAACATTTATTTTACATACCTAGATAATATCCATATAGTTGCTCAAGAGCATTATGAAAATTGAAGCCACAGTGCTCAAAATGAAGTGTGGTATGACTGATGCCAAAGCAGTTTGGTCCATACAGTAGAACCTTACACTCTAAGGTGATCAGCCAAGGGAGTGTAACAAACTGGCCAGCATATGGAGGTACTCCACATAAGGAACTAGGCCTTCTGTACTGTTAACATATATGTGGTGTATGTCCAGTCTGTGAAAATTAGGTCAACTTAAGGAGGTGGTCAGTGTAGGGAGGTGATCAACTATGGAGGTTCTACTGCATTTTCCTTTTCATTTATCATTAAGCAATTGTATTACTATTCTGGTACATCAAAATTGAACAAGTTGTTTATTTTTAAATAAACTAAAAAATTTTTATTTAGAAGATACATTGTATTTCAAGGTAGGAGGAAGATTATTTCACCTTATTTCTTAGAGAAAGAGTCCTAATTGAAAGAGATAATAATAGTAGTTAAATTAATATAATCCTTGGTATGTGTCAGCCAGCATTGTTTAAATACATTTAACTCAGTTAATCTTTTTTTTAGAGACAGAGTCTCACTATGTTGCCCTTGGTAGAGTGCCGTGACGTCACAGCTCACAGCAACCTCCATTTCTTAGGCTTAAGCGATTCTCTTGCCTTGGCCTCCTGAGTAGCTAGGACTACAGGCACCCACCACAATGCCTGGCTAGTTTTTTGTTGCAGTTGCCACTGCTGTTTTAGCTGGCTGGGGCTGGATTCGAACCTGCCACCCTCAGTATATGGGGCCGGTACCCTACCGACCGAGCCACAGGTGCCACCCATAGAAAGTCTCAGTAATATATGTAGTAGCATATGTAGTGTTTATTATTTATCTGTAGTTCACTTTTTGCTGTTATTTATCACCCCATTTTATTTAAGAGTAGCATTTGGGCTCGGTGCCCATAGCACAGTGGTTATGGTGCCAACCACATGTATCAGGGGTGGTGGGTTCGAAACTGGCCCTGGGGCAACTAAACAACAACAACTGCCAACAAAAAATAGCTGGGCGTTGTGGTGGGTGCCTGTTGTCGCAGCTACTTGGGAGGCTGAGGCAAGAGAATTGAGGTTGCTGTGAGCTGTGATGCCACAACACTCCACTGAGGGTGACTGACTATAAATAAGACTCTGTCTCAAAAAAAAAAAAAAGTAGCATTTTCCTTTTTTAAATTTTGAGATTTTATTTAATACTGCACCTTTGTATATTTGCTTTATATTTGCATTATTTCAGGGTTTGGGTTCTAAAGACGTAATAAAGATTGGTGTCAGAAAGACATCTTCCCTTCCTATACCCTTGATTAATTCATCTCTGTATTTATTATGATAAGGATGAAAAATTCATGTTCTTTCAAGCCTTACCTGGATCATTTGTGGTAGTTAACTCTTAAATCTTTAAGTTCATGGAATTAAATTAGTTACTTTGGGTTAGGTGAATTGTTTTCATTTTATGTTATATATTATTGCCACATGATGACTAAATATTTAATCAAAGGGAAATGATTCTTATGGAAGTAAGTTTCACTTTTTTTATCACTTTTAGGTAATTATTACAACATCAAAAATCTCTTGAATGAAGAAAGTACTCTTCTTTTCACTCAGATAAAAAGATGAAAGCAAGTTTAAATACATACAGCAGTTTGTATATTTGGGAGGGGCACTTATTGTAATTAATTCTGATATCTTAAAATAAAAATGTTACTCAGTTTTGTGTAAACTTGTATTGTTTGGGATTCATTGAGGGTACAAAGATTTAGCTTACACTGATTGCATTTGTTGGGTAAAGTTCCTCTTACAATTGTGTCCCGCTCCCAAGAGGTATGCCATACACCATGACTCCCAACCCCCTCTCCCCTCCTCTCTGTCTACTCCCTCGTTCTACTACTCCCTTGCATTAGCTCATCTGTTGCCTTCATATTAGAAGAAAGTACATTAAATTCTTGCTTCTCCATTCTTCTGATGCTTTACTAAGAAGAATGTGTTCCCCCTCCACCTAGATTAATACAAATGATGTGAAGTCTCCATCTTTTTTTAATGGCTGAACAGTATTCCACGGTATACATATACCACAGCTTGTTAATCCATTCCTGGGTTGGTGGGCATTTAGGTGATTGAAAACTGAGCTGCAATAAACAGTCTAGTGCAAATGTCCATATAATAAAAGGAGTTTTTTTTTTCCTTCTGGGTAGCTGCCCAGTAATGGGATTGCAGGATCAAATGGGAGGTCTAGTTTGCATTCTTTGAGGACTCTGGCTAACTTGACAAATGACCAAAGATACAGATGTGAACCAATGAAGACCAGAAGCATCACCCATCTGAACCCAGCCCAAAGTGTTGACTTGCAGAACTACTGTTTTTAGCCATTAAGTCTTGGAATAGTGCCTTATGTGGCTTACTAGTAAAAAATGCCCAGCTAACTATTTTTTTTTACAGTGGCTAACTAATACAGAAGAGGAAGTGTTTTCTAGTGAATTCATTCATAAGAGACAAAGCAGGGCATTATTTAAGGATGACGATGTATCTGTGGTTCAAAAATCAGTTATAATTTTATAAAAATCATTTTAACTTGGTTTTCCATTTCAGCTTCAAAGGTTATCTCTGGTAGGTCTTTTTTGGAACCATGAAAACATGGGAGAATTTTTGTATTATATGTGCTATGTAAATAAGATGATGTTTTCAGCCTGTGGGAGGAATAAAAGTGGATGAGGATTTAGAGACTTTAAGGTTATTCTTGAACTTGGCTTGGATATACTGAGGCTGTGTCTGTCTACTCAGCAGTGCAGTGCACTCCCTGATGAGGCAGCTCTGGGACCTCTCCTTGTCTTGAGTTTGAATGACATGAGGGAGGGAAGGATCAGTCATCCAGGCACATGAATGAGAAACTGAGAAGACAAGAACAGCAGCAGCAGGATTAGTACACTTTGTCTTCAAGTTATGCGCTCAGTGTTGGTTGAGTCCTCTAAAGGAACTAGCCACTAGTTGTCCTGATGAAACTGAGCGAGATACTGGCAGGGAATGTCGCCTGTCAGCGAGGAATCCACGGAACTGCTTAAGTGCCAGACTGCCTCTGTAAACTCAACTGTTTCTTTCTGTATCTTGCCTCTTTATGACCAAGAGTAGATGAAAACATTCTTTTTAGAGGGATATTAAGACTAAACATTTGAGTATATGGCATTTTGAAAAAAAAAAAAACCCAAATGCAATCATCTGGTAGTTTTGATGCCGGAATTTCAGGTTCTTGGTCTCGGTGATTTGAAGAATAAACCCGCGGACCACAGATCAGTGGTAAGACAGAATTTATTTACAGAAAAGAACACAAAAAAAACACTAAAGCTCGTGATAGAGAGAGAGAGAGAGATAGAGAACTCAAGTGGGGAGAGAAAAGCTCTCTCCTAAGCTCTCTCCTTTTCTCTCCCGGTCTTTCTCTGTCTCTCCTCTTAGGCCTTTAGTCTCGGGGTATATATAGGCGCTTGGGTTCCTTGGCCAGGAAATGAATAAACAGTCCCTTCCGCCTGGGCAAGGTGAATGAATGTATTCCACAGTTTCTTCCGCAGGGGCAAGGTGAATGAATGTATTATTCCACAGTTCCTTCCGCAGGGGCAAGGTGAATGAATGTATTCATGAATGAACACAGTTCCTTCCGCCGGGGCAAGGTGAATGAATGTATCAATGAATGGACAGAGTCCATTCTTGGAATTGAGGCCTAGGAAATTCACATGTAATTGACCTAGGCATCTGAAATGGAGGTTCCGTCTTTAGTCATAAGTGTAAACTGAAGGAGACACCAAGGTGCAGGTGTCTCCTCGGCAGTTGTCTGGCCTTTGTGGCTATC
>CAUYRH010175325.1:0-25559 GCA_963574655.1 Perodicticus potto | reverse complement strand
CTCTGATGAGTGACTTGGACTCTATCTTTAACAGTGCCAGTACCATATTCACCCTTGATGTGTACAAACTCATCCGCAAGAGTGCAAGCTCCCGGGAGCTAATGATTGTGGGGAGGATATTTGTGGCTTTTATGGTGGTGATCAGCATAGCTTGGGTGCCAATCATCGTGGAGATGCAAGGTGGCCAGATGTACCTTTACATTCAGGAGGTAGCAGATTACCTGACACCCCCAGTGGCAGCCCTGTTCCTTCTGGCAATTTTCTGGAAGCGCTGCAATGAACAAGGGGCTTTCTATGGTGGAATGGCTGGCTTTGTTCTTGGAGCAGTCCGTTTGATACTGGCCTTTGCCTACCGTGTCCCAGAGTGTGACCAACCTGATAACAGACCAGCCTTCATCAAAGATATACATTATATGTATGTGGCCACAGCATTGTTTTGGGTCACAGGACTCATTACTATAATTATTAGCCTTCTCACGCCACCTCCCACAAAGGAACAGATTCGTACCACCACCTTTTGGTCTAAGAAGAGCCTGGTGGTGAAGGAGAGCTGTTCCCCAAAAGATGAACCATACAAAATGCAAGAGAAGAGTATTCTGAGATGCAGTGAGAACAGTGAGGCCATTAATCATGTCATTCCCAATGGGAAATCTGAAGATAGCATTAAGGGCCTGCAACCTGAAGATGTTAATCTATTGGTGACCTGCAGAGAAGAGGGTAACCTGGTGGCTTCCTTAGGCCATTCAGAGGCAGAAACACCGGTAGATGCTTACTCCAACGGGCAAGCTGCTCTCATGGGTGAGAAAGAGAGAAAGAAGGAAACAGAGGATGTGGGCCGGTACTGGAAGTTCATTGACTGGTTTTGTGGCTTTAAAAGTAAGAGCCTCAGCAAGAGGAGTCTCAGAGACCTGATGGAGGAGGAGGCCGTTTGTTTACAAATGTTGGAAGAGACTCCACAAGTTAAACTAATACTAAATATTGGACTTTTTGCTGTGTGTTCGCTTGGAATTTTCATGTTTGTTTATTTCTCCTTATGAACTTAAGGATATGGTGAGACACTAACTTAAGAAAATGCTGGTCTTTGGAAAAAAGTTATGTAACTGTTGCATCTCTCAGGCATTGTTTACGCTGTAGGTTTTAGCCAAAATTTACTTAGCAGAAAATTCATCTATTTGCAAGACTTTATTTTCTCAGAGATGGATGAAAGTAAAGTACCTTCAACTTAAATGAAGCAAACTTAACAGACTGAATTGTGCAAATGTTTAAAATTTTGCATACCAAAGTAAGGAGAGACCAGTTATTATTCTCATAGAGCACTTAGAGCAGAATATATGTTAAGATATCATGAATTAAGGTATACTGTCTATACTGCCAAGTCTTGGCAGAGCTTATCCTAAAGTAGATGCGCTTATATCTAAGTTTTTTCCTCTTGTCTCTGTAATCCCTACTGCCATTTAAAAAAAAAAAACAACACACACATACACCCCTGAATTCTTATTCATTGTACAATGAATTATATACTGAAAATCTTAACTAATGTATTTGTGTGATACTTGTTTCAAGACAAGTTAGTTTGCCGGGTTCATTTTGTTAGCATGAGCCTGTGGATTCTGGTTGCCAAAAGAAAGAATACTGTAGGTATTTTTGTACCAACAGTGTATGGAATGTTGGGGGAAAAACTTTGTTCCAGTTCCTTTTATTTTTCCTACTTTGAAGTTTAAGTGAACCATACTCAAATGGCCACCACGTTTGTGAAGTGACGTGATTGTACTGTTAAGTGATCACAGGGAAATGATGAAGTGATCTTGCTGGTGGTACCCATATTAGTCAATCACATGGTTCATAGCGTTTGGGAATTATCAGCCTCTAAGCAGTGTTTGATTAACTTATGCTAAACAAGTCATATCCACTAATTTTCTAGTTTTGTTCTTGTTATTTGGTGAAATTAGCCAAATATTTTCCCAAGTGGATCCAGCTGGAGGATATGTCCAGAAACTTAGAGAAAAATTGACACGGCCCTTGTGTGCTGGGTTGCTCTGCTTGATTAGATCATGATTTTGAGGTTGAGTTTTTAGAGGGAAAATTAAATTCTGATGTTGTTAAGACTTTCCATCTGTACACAGCCTGTACGTTTTTGAGCAGAAAGATGTTGTAGTACAAATTGGCCGTCAGTATCAGAACTCAGTGCACACTTTGCTTTTGGAAGATTGTGAATATAGTCTTTCTGTAGGATGGATAGCATGTTTGACAGGTGCCAAGAACGAGAACTTCCAGGTTATTTGCGTGTCTCTTGGAGAGTACAACAGGACTGTGTAATTACAGTACCCTGTCGTGACATGGCTTGGGACCCAGTTAAAGGCGGTTTCTCCATTATGAGGACAGGGTGCAAAAGATGTTAAGAGAAAAACTGCAGATTGTGTAGTTCTGAGTCCCTGTGTGCTCAGCATTGTCCTTTGTCCTCCATAAAAGATGAAGGAAACAAATTATGTATGTATCTACTTTCTTTTTTTGACTTTTAGTCTCTGATACTTTTTAAATTGCATGATTTTACTAAGCTTGTATTCTTTAGGGAAGATTAATTTTATAGACATTTTGTATGAATCAAAACTCAGTCCTGAAGACTTAAAATTTTTTGCAGTCTATAAACTAATTTCATTATGGTGGGCTCGATTGTCCAAAGTTGATTTTAGAGATTATCAGGTAGCATAATGTCTTTCTCCCATCTTCAGGAGGCTTTCTGATGGACTGAGTCTATAGATGAGAAATTTACTCATGTGTGAATAGCATGTATTTCTGAAGAGCTTAGAGTGCCTTGTAAAAGTTTTTTCTCAATTTCATTCTTGAGGTTATAACGTGGGGGCCAAATCGAGACTATCTTTTTCTTGTAAGGAGGTTGAGGCTGTGACATGTACAAGGTTACAAAGTATGTTTGGGAAGAACAGTAACCAGGTCTCCAAATCTGGACTCATGGTTTGTCCAGAAATGTCCAAACAAATGGTCTGTCCATGTTTTGTCTTATTTTCTCAAAGGAACTATTTTCCCTTTGAGAGAATCTTTCAGTATTTGAGAACACAATAGGATCTTGATTTTTTTCAAATTGACATTAAATTGTAGGAATTAAAGTTTTCTTTGACCCTGAACACATTGCTGTGTTAATTCAGCTGTGAGAATTGACATACTGGCTGCGCAGCCTTCCTATTTCTTCTGTGTACAGCACAAATGAATAAGAGGTTTTTATGTGGACCCCCCTCTTTATTGAACATTGAGTCCTAGTAGTTTGGAGTATTAGGGTCGCCCCACTTCTCTGTTGTCCTAGTAAGATACATAAAATCTATCATCTTGGGTCTATTTGTGTGTATATAGCAGTAGGTCAAGTTTAGAGTACTAATGTCTGTAAATATGGAATGACTATTAGCATATTCATTAGGATTGCTTATTATTGCCAGTATAAACATCACTTTATTTAGACTGAAGTCCCTGAAGCTTGTCCTCATTGCTTCCCAGTAATAGATAATGTGCTTGAGTAAGTATGTGAATTGCTGATGGCAACTTCATTTCAGGGGCCAAACTTCAGTCTGTATTTCATTAGAATGATTGTTCCTGGAATGATATATGGACTTTCTTAAGCTAGCAGAATGTTCCTACTTTACATTGACTAAAAATGATGACATTGCTCTTCATACATTAATGTGTATATATATTAGCTCAAGCTAAGGTTCAGAATTGACCAAGAGTGATATGGACTAAAGTGGTATCTAAAAGTCAATGAGGTAAGGACACTGGTCTTCAAAGGTGGAGGAAAATATTGTCTAATGGTATCCCAGTTCTTAGATTGTTGTTTTCTCAGGCACTTTTTTTAGTCTGAAGATCTGAGAAGAAGGGCTTATTATATTGGTATGCAGAATGATTATTGGCTCTTTGTGTCACTTCTGATTTCTGAAGGTCATTTGTGAGTGTTCTGTCCTGCCCACCCCAAGAGAGTCAACATTTGAGCCAATCTCGACTTTTCCCAGCTATTCTTTTCCTTGTGAGGTTATTTCTTTTGTCTTTAGATTAGAGAAGTGCTGTGTCCTTTGGCTTATTTTCAATAGATCCCATCTCCCAGGGCTTCCTTTTCAGTTGACTCAAAGGATCCATTATCTTTTTGCGCAGAGAGGCTGGCCAGAGTCATGTAGCCAGAGCTCTTGGGGATGATACCCAAGAAATTTGCAGGGACCCATCCCTGTTCACCTTTGAAGATCTGAGTTGGGAGGGTTGTTACCCACTTGTCTATACCCTCCCACAACCTACCCCACTCCACCCCTGAGGCTGAGCAAGGGGTTAAAGTCTTGTCAGGCCAATTAGCCTTTTAGTTTCTGCATTTGCAGTTGAGGCTTTTTTCCTTCCATCTCATTACATGTATCTTCCCCTTTCTCCTTGGACATCTTTTAATGTAGTCTAGGGGTTACTCTTCATTCTGTATCACCAAGTAAACCAGCTCTGTTAGTTATAGGTTGGGTCTTTCAGTGTTCCCACTGGGTGATGTTAGGCTTATTCATTCCCTTATTCTCTGCTCTCCTTTCTCATTTTCATTTGAGGTATGATGACTAGACCGGTGACACCATCAATTTCTAGGTTTGGGTTGAGAGAAGATGTGTACAAGCCCAATTATTTCTCTTACGTGACTACAGTGACTTGGCAGGACAAAATTTTCCCAGGGAACCAGAAAAACTAAGTGAGATGCTGATACGAACCTGGATGATACAGACATTAACAAGTTGTTAAAAGATAAGCTTAGCTTAAAATCCACAGGTATGGAATCATAGTAATTGGATTCTAGAACTTGAAGAATCACGGCTCTCAGCTAGTTAAAACCCCTCCCCATTAAAAATTAGGGTGTCAGTGAATAAGATCTGGCTTGTTATGCCCTGGTTTGACATTAAGTATTATAAAGTATAAATCCATTAATGCCCTAGAGGTTAGAAATGACTGATTTTTGAGAGTGATAATTTAGTAGAAAAATGTAGTATTAAATTCTCATTAACCAGGTAGTCCTTTCAGGGTTGATAATCAGGCTGAGCAGACTTTACAGATAACGTTTCTCTTTGTTGTATACACTCTGACCACTCAAGAGAGACTGGGCTTTCTCATGTCTTCCTTCATGTTGATGCTTTAGTTCTTCACCTGTTTTTTTGGCACTTAGCAGAGTCCTGTTTTGATCTTTAGTCAGCTTGGTGCACTTTCAGGCATTTCGTCATGGTGTGTGAAAGTGCTGTTTTGCCCCTGTATTAAGGACTTTTAGACCTAAATAATGATTCATTAAATAGAGTTGTGTTTAAATATACTAAAATTCTTCTAGCTTAAACTATTAATTCTTAAGCATGATTTTCTCAGATTTTGTTGATTAATAATGGAAGCACGAATTGTTCATCAGTATTTACTTTTTAAAACTCCTTTTTCAGAAGTTATGGACAGAGCAACAGTGAAAATTCATACTAGTCCCTTTGGAATGATGGTGTCAGACATAGCGCAGAGAGGCAGTGGAGTTTGGTTTGAAGCCAAAAAGACTTGTTTCTTTAGTAATTAAAGGCAAAAATTTGGAACTAGTCGGTATATAGAGAAACCCTTTCGTACTAGTAGTAGGTATGAAGCTGGATTGCATAAGTAGTAATCTTGATTACTAGACTTGGTTGACTTAACTCAGGGCTCAAATTCCTTTTCCTCCATTTAAAGTCACTTCTGAATTTGGAATGTTTTCATCAGACTCTCTCCTCTGTCGGATACTTAGCTGTTAAGCCGTTTTGGCTCCTAGGAGAGAATGTAACTGAAATTCAAAGTAATTAGTAGGCTTTGTCCATGCTGAGTCCCACACCATTACTCTTTTGTCATATAAATACATATTTTTTAAACTCCTCTCTCTTTCCAGTGCTGGAAATAAGGCTTTAAACTACTGATTCACTTTTAAAGGAATGTTGTGAGAATTGATGAAATTTGTGTTTCTGTTTTCATCTCAACTCCTTTATAAAAGGTGGGATTTAGTTTTTTATTTTGGGGTAAGTACCCCATTTATCTTTTAACCAATAGCTATAACCATTTGGCATATATATATAGTCTTTTTACTCAGAAATAAGGTTTGCTGTATCTGCATCATTACTAATCTCATGCACTTTACTTTTTAGGGGGGTACCATGTATAATCCAAGGCTGTTAACTTAAATCAGCCTGCCACCATGTTGATTTTGTGAGGACTTTTGCTGATCTATGGTGTCATATATCATGAAAAATATGCATGGACCTTTTATAGCTAATCAGCTTTTATTAGTGTTTGTGTATTTAATGTGTGGCCCTAAGACAAGTCTTATGCTTTCAATGTGTAGCAGAGGGGGAAAAAAAAAAGGTTGGACACCCTTGACTTAAACCAGTAAACATAACCATTCTTAAATTGGTTACCTAGATTCACAGCAGGTTTGAAAAGAGGGATGCTAGAATAAAGTAAACAACTACCAAACAAGTCAAGACAAAAACATATGGTCTCAGATTCTTCTTAGTTATACAGGAACAGAGATTTTGCTTTGTGCCATAAATCTTGCTTGTGATAAGGAAGCCCTGGCATCTTTCTTTAAGCTGGCTTATGGTCAGTGAATTCTGCAATAAGGGAAATACATATTACAGTGCTTTTTAACAATAGCACTGGTTGACAGAGATCCACAACCTAATTTATCTTGGTAAATTTACTCTGTTCTCTAGTGCTGCTGGATAAAGGAGTGTTAGAATGTTTACTTTTTTATTGCTTTTGGACAAAACTAGCCTCCATAATTTTTTAAAGTTATCAGTGTAGTTTACCCTTCTGTAAGTGGAGTGTTTGTTTATAACTCAGTTTTTTGATGTAATAATTGGAAAGTGAAACTAGGCTTATTGCTATTATTGAAATCCCAAATTGACAAAGACCAATATATAAGGTGTTCCATACTAAAAACCAGCTTAGGAAATTTATATTTGAATTAGTGCCTTCTGGTTGCCAGTTTTGACTCTGCTAGTTTGCACCTTTCCCTTTCTTATTTGTTATTATTCGTCCTCTTAATTTTTGTTATAACTAATGAAGGAAGTTAAATCATATTTACATCCTTTATATGCAGCCTTTATTTAGGGTCAGTGAAACCAGGTAGCTCTATATTCGTGTTGCAGCCTAAATGTTATTTATTTGTCTTTGTTTCTTGTATATGCATAATAAAAATTTTACTTACCTTCTGTGAAGTATTTTAATTTTGTTTTTCCATTGTAGGTTCGATAGGTATATCTGAGAACAGTTTATATTCCATGACAGAGAAAAAGTTAAAGTCCATAGAAAGCACAAAATTGTGTTCACACATGTCTGTATCCACACTCGAAAGCACAAGACTGGTAGTAAGTACTCTCAGTATCCCACAAGTGCCAGCCATAAAACCCAACAGGTGTTTGTCTCAGAGTTGTTATGAAGATAGTGTTGAAAGCCCGAGACAGTATGATCTCTTAAGTTTTGGGTCTTAAATGTTCAGAGTAATAATTTGATGGAGAGAATACAAATGTCAATGCTGCAATTCTATTTTGGCGTTACTAGCTCAAATGGGGTCTGTGGGTCCCTTCCCACAATTTGTATCTAAAGAAACAGGGATAGATGCTTTGGGTTTTGGTAAGTGGAACAGGTGACATGTTTGCTTGAAGTTGTAGTCAGTAGAGGTTTTTTTTTTTTTTTTTAAATCTCTTTAGGAAATGTTCCCTTCTCATCCCCATAACAAGGAGAAATTCACACTTTAATAGGGCAAATACTACTTGTCTTTAATTTCTGTGTAGGTTTCTATATGAGAAATGAAGGTACCTTCTTTGTCCCCATAGGCTTGGCTGCTTTATTTTGACAGGAGACTTGATCCAAGTGTTCTGAGCATTCAACAAATTCTGAAACAGATTTGCCAAATGAACTATTTTGCTTTTCACAATGGCACTAGGATCCTAAAGGATTCTTTTACTTGTCCCTTTACAAGACTCGGTGAAATGAGGTCTGTGAATGTGCATGCAGAAGAGGAAAACGTTTTCCTTCCACTTGGTATTGCACTTAACTCGACCCCTCACCTCCTCTGAGGAGTCTACGATATCAAGTATGAATAAAGATCTTTGTCATAAATTTTGCCCGTATGTCAGAAGACACAATTAAAAGAGCAGAAGTGGCTACTTTTGTTCTTACTGTTTCCTATTTTGTATATTTATCTTTTTTTTTTTTTTTTGCAGTTTTTGGCCGGGGCTGGGTTTGAACGTGCCACCTGCTTTGAGCCACAGGCACCGCCCTGTATATTTATCTTTTTAGGGAAATACTTGGTCCACTCTAAAACATTTTGAACTAAGATTATAGCTGGTATAGACTAATGTGATATGTTTTAGAAGAGTTAAATTTTGAGGAGAGATTCCTCTCTCCAGCACAGAGCTAGCCAGGTGTGTACGTACATTATTCGAGAATGCGAAACCCAAGCTTGGAATGAGGGGAAGAGGAGTACCAGAAACGCAGGAAAAAAGTTTGAGGAGCATCCTTGGCTTGGCAGTATATGATAGTGCAAAGCAGTTATAACTTGTTAATCCCATGTATTAAGTATTGTCTGCCTTTAAATGTTTTAAAATTTAAAATAGGTTGTAAGAACTTTTAAGAAAGAATGCTTTCGTCAGGCATTTGGCAAAACATCTTTCAGTTTAATTCCATGGGAAACGCTTTAATTAGTTGAGGTGAAAAGTAGTCCTATTGGTGTAAATATGTATAATTAGAATTTTCTAATTTCACTGTGAGATCTCTAACTCTTGAGTGGCAAACAGATCAAGTCTTTTGCTCATGGACTTTCTGTGGGGTTGTTAAAATGCAAAAGCTTTATTTTTTTTAATGATGACATATTACGTTAGTGTCAGATAATGGTATGGAGTCTGTTCCCTGCTTTCCCCTCCGTGTTGCTTCAGTTTATAGATTGCCAACAGAGTTCAGAAATAGAGCAGGGATTTACCCATTCTTTGCATGGACATCTCATTTTCTGTTGTCCAGATCTATGTTGGCAATCACATATGAACTGTGTTATGCTTCTCAGTCCTTTTTTTCTTTTTTGATAAGATGGATATCAAAAATAGTTGCTGTGCAAAAGTTAGTAGTCTTCTTCAAGAAGAAAACCAATTCCTTTTCTATAATAATATCCTGTGAAATTGCTTCATTCATTCATCCATTTTTAAGCCAAATGTCAGCAGAATACTGCTGCTTTTATCTAGTAATTTTGATATGTAAGTATTAATGCATTTTTAAAAGATGTCTACATACAAAAATGTTTTTCCCAGTGTCTTGCCTGTTATGCTTTGTTCACATTTTTTGTAAGAGGCCAGTCAGAGCACTGGGTGTGTGTGTTGTGTACATGTATCATTTCAGTCTGTTAGGCATCTGTAGACCAAATGTGATTATAAATGAAGTTGATAAACATTGATTTTGTTATTGGTGAGTTTTTTGGATTGTAAACAGGTTTTTCAATTAACCCTTCATTGTCCACAGCTTTTTAATTTTAAGATTTGACTAATCGGATCCATCTCATTGTACAATGTTTTAGGTGTTAGCAGAAAGTAGAATTTGTTATAAATAAGCAGATTACTTCAATATTAAAAGGAATACGATTGAAATTGTAGATTTAAGATTGTTAATCATTCATGACAATTCTAACTTGACTGTCCTAACCTGTTATGTACCATTTGATTTTTTAAATTGTAGACATGTATGATCTTGGTTTAATGTGTTTTTAAGAAGTGTTACTGTTTAAAACAAATGAAAAAATGAAGCATATCTGCTATAAAGAGCTGACAGTTTTTGTTACTGACTCTGTAAAATACACTGTTTTTTGTGTACTATGTGTTATTTTGCCAGCTGCTGCATTAGCCTTCAAAAGTATTTGGAAACTTCAGATGAACTGCGTTTCTTGCAAAGTATATTCCTTTCTGTGGTATTTTGTCCTGTAACTGAAGTATAGTAATTATTTTATGGAAATGTTAGCAATTCTGTACCAACTTTGAATAAAATGAAAACTTTATATTTCTGTGATTGAGTATTTTCAGTATGAATACATGTCTATCCCCACATTTATGGTATCCTCAAACTTGGAGAGGTTGTACCTCCATTTCTTTCTCTGTTGACTCATGAACAGTGTCCAGAGTGTTTACCCTGCTGACTGTATATACAACACTGAGTAAATTAAAACATTTCTTGGTTTTTTTCACTTATAATTTTGAAATACTTTCAGATTACAGGAAAGTTGTAAGAACAGAATGAAGAATCATTCAGATTATAGAATATAATTAACACTATTGTGACATTCGCTTTGTCCTCTTGAATCATACATTTTTTTCTGAACCGTTTGCAGACATCAGTCCTTTTTACCCCCTAAGTTTTTTGGGGTATATTTCTTAAGGACAGTCACTTATAATTACCAAACTCTGGCAAGTGATTTCTAATTCAAAGACATTCAGATGTTGGCTGGTTCCAGTAATTTGTTTATTAACTCTATTTTTTTTTTTAAAAACTTTCCAAAGCCGGTTGATTGCCTTTACCTTTTATGTCTCATCTCTTTTAATCTGGAATAGTTCCTTGGCTGTCTTTGTTTTTTACCATATTAACTTTTTTTTTTTAAAGTAATACAGGACAGTCATTTTATGAATGTCCTTTCCCAGTTGGGTTTAACTGATGATGAGGCTCTGCATTTTTGGTAGGCATCTAACAGTTGTGAGTGATGGTAGTGTCCTCAACCCTTCACATAGGGAGGCAAGTGACGTGTTGTTTTATTGTTGGCATTAACTTTGATACTTGGTCAAGGTAGCACCCACCAGGTTTCTTCTCTGTCAAGTTACTGTATTTCCTTTTAGTACTAAGTAATTGTGGGAGATAGAAACTATATAAATAACCTGTTTCTTGCCAAACTTAATCCCTAGTTTTAGCATCTGTAGTAATTCTTGCTTCAGTTACTATGATAGCTTATTTTCTAAAGTCTTCTTTTGGGAAGAGCATACTGAACTCAGCTTCCCCGTTTCTCTTTTATTTGTAAGAACTCAATGGATTATGTATTCAGTAGATTATAATCCATTACCGTCATTATTTTGCTCAAATGTTCGCAGATTTAGCTGGTGGGACCGCTTTCAGGATAGTTCTTTTTCCTTTGTGATGTGTTCCTATCAGTTTTTGAGCGCGTATTTTCCAGCACAAAAAGGTGTTCCAAGCTCAGCTTTCCTTTCCTTCCTTTCCTTTTTTTGCCCCAGTCTGAGGATTGGTTAGCATTAGTAGGGAGTGATCTGGGTGTGCTTATTCCTGCAGTCCTGACTTCTGGGCCCTGTCAGTGTACAGAGCTAGGAAATTCACGTACAATCATGCACTGTATAATGCTGTGACGGTCAGTGATGGATGCCTGTGTGACAGTGCACCCTTGAGATAATGGAACTGTAAAATTTCTGTTGCCTAGTTACATGGTAGGATTGTAGCACAGCACTTGAGCTTGTGGTGATGCTGGTATAGGTAGACCTGTGCTGTCTTATAAAAGTGTATGGTAATGTCCTAGGCTTTAACGGTCACTCACTGACTCACTCAGAGGAGTTTCCAGTCCTGCAGGCTCCAATTTTGGTAAGTGTCCTGAACAGGTATAGCATTTTTCATTTTTTATACCTTATTTTTACTGTCCCTTTTCTATATTTATATATACCTAGATATACAAATATTTAGCAGTGTGTTACAGTTGTCTCCAGGGTTACAAACTGTGTGGCCCAGGAGCTATAGGCAATACTATGGGGCCTAGGTGTGTGGTAGGCTGCACCATCTAGGTTTGTGTAAGCATCCATTAATGATCACTTAGCAACAGAATCACCTAGATGGTACACCTAGATGTCATATCTCCCATCATTTAGTGAAGCATGTGCCATCTGCAGATTCCTCCAGTTCTAAGCCAGCAGTGGAGGCTTCCTCTTAGCCTTACCCCATTCTGTGTTTGTGTCACCCGTTTCCAACCATAAGAAGTTTGCTAATAATATTGACACAATTTGTTTTTTCCTTATCTTACTGTCTCATAATTAAAATTTGTACATGTCAGAAATCTTTATTTTATCTCATCTGTTTGAAAATTTGACTGAATGGGGAGTTTAGGCTGGAAAGCACTTTTCATCAGAAATTTGGAAGCATAGAGCATATTTTTCTAGCTTCTTGTCAGTGTGTTCTGACATTTTACAGGTATGTCCCCTTTTTCCTTCACTATATTTGGCATTTATGATTCTCCTGTGCTTTGTTCCATTGGGGATACCTTGTCTCTTGGACTTCCTGGACTAGTGCACTCAGTTTTATAAATCTTTTTTTCATCTCTTTTTGCTCTTTCTAGGGAAGTTTCTAAACTTGATCTTCTAACCCTTCTGTTGAGAGAATTTTTCAGAAATTCCTATCAGGTTTTTAATTTTAAGAGCTCTTTTGTTCCCTGATTTTTTTTTTTTTATAGTCTCTTGTTCCTATTTTGGTGTATCTTCTGGCTTTGAAGAAACTGTAGTTGTCTTCATTGGCATTATTTACTGCAAGGTAGTTTTTTTGTTTTGCTCATGTTGGTTTTCATTTTAAAGGCTTTTCTCTGTTGCGTGCTCATCCATGGCTGTCTATATGTAATGGGTGAACGAAAACCGAGCTGAGTGTGTAGGTGGAGAGGCCATCATGGCTGAGTCTGCACAGCCTGGCTGTTTGTTGGATGTCCTGTGGGATCTTTATAACAGGTCATGTTCCCCGAAAAGTCTTGGATTTAACTGAAAGGTAAAAGGTCTGTGCCATCATTTTGACAGCCAAATAAGGAAAGAGTGCAGGGTTTTCAGCGGGTAGTCTGTATTTTTTCTTAATCCCTTTCTGGTATAATACTCCCACTTAACGGCTGTGGATGTGTTCTCCAGTCCAAAGAGTTCTGTTTTTTCTACTCCAGAGAATAACATACAAATACACATCTAGAGACTCAAACTTTGGACCACCTGTGTTTATCTTAATCTTACTTTACCCCTTTTTTCAGAGGTGCCCATGTTTATTTGATCAATTCTTTATTTTACCATTTTTGCTTTTCTCTATCTAATTCTTTTCTTACAACATTATATTACTGCTGTTCCTTCTTTTTTTAATCTCTCACATTCTAGCAGGGTTGTCCCTAAAAAAGAAAATAGTACAATATGTACATTTATCAAAACATCACATTGTATACCTCGAATACACGAAATTTTTGTTTGTTGCACCTCAGTAGAGCTGAAAAGAAAATCCTTTTACAGTAGTTCTGGTAGGTTTTCAGGAGGGAGCTTCATTAGATGCTGGTGTTGCATCCCCTCCATCTTGCCTGGAAGTCTTGGTGTCTATTCTTCACTTAGCCTTGAAGGTTGAAATTTCAGAACCTTTCTGAAAGAGTATATCGACTAGTAGAAACACAGAGCCATGAAGAAGGCTCACATTTGTAAGGGGTTGTGCAGTTGTTTTGTACAATGCATGAATCCCACTCATCAAAGCCTCCCCCTCTCACCCCACCCTTTTTTGAGACTGTGTCCTGCTCTGTCATCTTGGCTAGAGTGCAGTAGCCTTGTCATAGCTCCCAGAAGCCTCAACTCCTGGGCCGAAGTGATCCTCCTGCCTCAGCCTACAAAGTAGCTGATAATTCTATTTTTTATAGAGATTGGGTCTCACTGTGTTGCTCAGGCTGGTCATGAACTCCTAGGCTCACATAATCCTCCTGCTGAAGTGTTAGGAGTACAGGCAAGAACCACTGTGCTTGGCCCATCATACCTTTTTTTTTTGAGATGGAGTCTCACTCTGTTGCACAGGCTAAAGTGCGATAGTGTCCTTAGCCCTTCTTACAGCAGCCTCAACTCCTGGGTTCGAGTGATCCTCCTACTTTGGCCCTCTGAGTACCTGGAACTACTATAGTAGATGGAACTTTGAGGCTGCCACAACACTTGACTAATTTTTTCTGCCACACCTGGCTAATTTTTTCTATTTTTAGTAGAGATAGGCTCTCACTTATTCTAAGTTCAAGAACTCCACCTGCCTTGGCTTCCTAGAGTGCTAGATTACAGGTAAAGAGCCACTGTGCCCAGCCCATTGAAGCATTTTTATTGTGACATTTATTTAATATATTCAGTCCATCAAACAACGCAGATGTCCACCATAGAGGGTGCACTTGTACTGTGCCTTGGGTTCTGCACAGGCACCTGGAGCACTGAATTAGTACTGGGCCATTGCTCCTGGTGCAAATAGAGGGTTGATTCTTTGAGTCATGTCATTTTTGTCAACTGATGAATATGTAACTCCTCCCCCTGCATATTCTTTTTAAAGACAACCATATTTACTATATATTATTGATCCAACAGCAATAAAACCTGTGCCTGAATGAAGCTTATCACGTGTTTTCTCCCCAAGGCATGTTACAACCTTATGCTTAGGGATGCAGCACTGTGGGAGCCATTTTAAACAGTAAAGTCACTACCAAAAAGCAAACAAACGTGAGAAATGTGGTACTAAGTAGATTGCAAAAAGGACACTTGATTAAGGTATGAGAGTTGAAACAAAAAGGCAGAATGTCGCCTTTTTCAACCTGAAGTAGGAATGCATGTAGTAGATAGCTCAAATTTTCCACCACTGTATACGTGTGTGTCTCTGCAGATGACCATCTACATGCTGGGAGTGTGGATTTTTTTAGAAAGTTATCATTTTAAGGGGTTTTCTTACTGACCCCAACTCTGTCTCTATCTTTTACTCCCAAGTTTTGCCTGTGAAGTGTTATCTTTTCTTTATTTGAAAATAGATACTGGAGATGAATGTACTCTCAAGTCTCAGAGTCAGGCTGAACCTTAAAACATGAATTTCAGATACTTTACCATCTTGTTTTTTTGTTTTTTGCTTTTTGCTGGATAACTTTGAGACAGTTGAGGTCTCTTTTCATGTGTGGCGTCCAGGTTGAATTCAGTCTTCCTAGTGGATTTGTTGTAACATTCCCTATACATACTAGGGATTGAGCATGCACCCCATTTTTCATTTCCTCCCAAGAATTTTTAGAAGTTAGAGGCACTGTCAAGGATTTCTGTCTTAGCTCTGTTTCCATTTCTGTCTTTCATCTTGTTTGTCCCTGGTTACTCTACTTTGCGTCTCTGTTTTTGACTTAACAGGTTGTATGTTAGCTTAATTGTGCATCTCTGCCTTTCAAGAAAAAAATGTTGCTGTTTTCCTCTTTGCTTACTCTTACTTTCTTCTTAAATTTTATGACTCCGTTTAATTCTTCCTTTCTATTTGGAGTAAGTGCCTCTCAGCTCTCCATTTCTCCTTTGACTTACATGTTCATCAGATGTTCACTGAACACGTGCTACATACCAGGTTCTTTGCATTTCCAGCATCTAGTAAAGATGAGTTACGAGGCAACTTGGAAGAGGTTTAGTTTAGGAAAGGGGATGGACTCCTAAATAATTATACACTTACACAATATATGTGGAATAGAGAGAGATATATGGGATTACAGAAGAAAGGTTCACTTGGTAGAAAATCACTCTTTTTTTTTTTTTTTACAAAAGACAGTTTTATGGAGATACAATTCAATTCACATACACAGGTCATTACAAAAGTTTAGATACACAAAAATCAAGAAGTGTGAAATCCACATGGACAGAAATGAATGAAACCCTCTTAAAACCACCGAAATGCCAAGCAAGTTGAAACTTGCATAGGTGAATCAGAAAGGATGCTGTCGACTGTTTCTTAAAAGTAAAATAATGGATCGTAACAGTCTGTCTCAAAACTTTTGTAGTGACCTACGTGTACAGTTCACCCATTTCAGGTGTACAATCCAATGGTTTTTAGTTGAGAGTGCAGCCATCATCACAACCAATTTTAGAACATTTATGTCACCCAAAAAGGAAGGTCCATAAACATTAGTAGTCACTCTCCCTCCCTCCCTCCCTCAACTCTCCCTGCCCTCAGCCTAGGCAATCACTTAATCTACTTTCTGTCCATATATATTTGCCTATTCTGGACATTTAAAAAAATACTTCTCCTGTTTATATAGCCTTTGACTAACATCTCCAAATCCTTCCTCTCCCTCCCCTTAAGCACCTAAGCCTCTGGTGACTACCATTCGGCTGTTTCCTTCTGTGAGATCAACTTTGAAATTTCACATGTGAGTGAGATCTTGTTTATCTTTGCCTGGCTTATTTCACTTAGCATTATTCAGGGAAATGCAAGTCAAAATCAAACCCATATTGAGGTGTCTTCTCATTCCTATCAGGATGGCTGTTATCAAAAAGACAAAAGATAACAAGTGTTGGCAAGGATGTGGACAAAAAGAAACCCTTAAACACTGCTGGTGGGAATGTAAATTAGTACAGCCATTATGGAAAACAGTATGGAGCTTCCTCAAAATATTAAAAATAGAACTACCATGCAATCTAGCCTTCCCACCACTGGTGTTATGTGCAAAGGGAATGAAGTCATTATTAAAGGGAGAAGTGTACCCCGTGTTTATTGCCCCACTAGTCACAATAGCTGAGAAAGAAAATGTATCTGTACACAATAGAATAGTATTTATCCTTTAAAAAGAACGAAGTTGGCTTGGCACCCATACCTCAGTGGTTAGGGCTGCCAGCCACATACACTAGGGCTAGTGGGGAATCCGGCTGGGGCATGCCAAACAATAACAACAACAAAAAAATAGCTGGGCATTGTGGCGGGCGCCTGTAGTCCCAGCTACTTGGAAAGCTGAGGCACAAGAATCGCCTAAGCCCAGGAGTTTGAGGTTGCTATGAGCTGTGATGCCACGGAGGGTGACATAGTGAGACTGTCTCCAAAAAAAAAAAGAAAAAAAAAAATCCTGGGACACCGCCTGTGGCTCATCGAGTAGGGTGCCGGCCCCATATACCGAAGGTGGCGGGTTCAAACTCAGCCTCAGCCAAACTGCAAAACAGAAAAATAAGCTGGATGTTGTGGTGAGTGCCTGTAGTCCCAGCTATTTGGGAGGCTGAGGAAAGAGAATCGCCTAAGCCCAGGAGTTGGAGGTTTCTGTGCGCAGGGTGACACCACGGTACTCTACTGAGGGCGACAAAGTGAGACTCCGTCTCTACCCAAAAAAAAAAAAAAAAAAAAAAAATCCTATTACTTGCTACAATTTACATGAACCTAGTGAACATGTTAAGTAAAATAAGCCAGGTACAGAAAGCCATATCATGTGATCTCATGTGTGGAATCTAGCAAGGTTGATGGATGTTTTTATTCCTTTTATTCCTTTGTAGGTTTATGCCCTTCCTTTTCCATGATCTTCAGTGTAGAGCAGTTTGTTAAAAGCCTCCTCCCTAGTCGATGGACACACTTTTGGTGTGTTGTTCAGCAAAGTGTTGGAAATGTGACTCTGGGCAAAGCTCATGTTTGTAATTTTATCAGGGCATAATTTAAAAATCTTCTCTTAGCTCAAGTCAGATACCTGATATTTTTGTTGAACCTTACCAGTTGTTAGATGCAGGGCTTCTTGTATCAGCCTTGGTCTCTACAGTCTGAATGCTTTGTGACTTCCTTCCCCTGGTCTCCCCATTCCAGTACTGTCTCCCTCCACTCTGGGAAGCGGTGGAGATGGAAGGCTAAGGCAGGGGACTGGACTGCGCATGCAGCAGAGTGCTCTGGAGACAGGTTGCTCAGTGATGTCTGCCTGATTCCTGCTTTTGCTAACTGTTTCATACGCTTTGGCATTTCATTTACTTGCTGCCATAGTAACCAGGACTCCTGGCAGTCTTCCTGTTTCCCATCTTTTATTCATCTGTGTAGTGCATCTGAAGGGGGATGGGGAAGATAGAAATGGAAACCTTGTAGCAAGAGGATTGTGGGCTTCAGAATGTCCTCAGGATAGCAAGCAGGATACCTTAATGTTTGCATTGTTTCCACCTGATGAAATAGTGTTTACTGTAAGTAGTCATCTATTGGAATTGTCATTTGTACGTTTCTCATTCAGAAGGATTCCAGTGTGAAGGAGTGAACTTCCATGTTCCTTAATTTAGGATGGGAGAAGATCATTGCTTAAAATTCCTTATAAACTGAAATTCAGCCAGAATCATTCATTTTGGGATGATGAGAAGTTAGCTAACTTCCCACTAGAGTATGATTCTCACCTTTGTTAGTACCTGGGGAGCTTTAACAAAAAAATTTTAGCGTCTACGATTTTTCAATCTCCAGGTCAATTGGATTGAAATAGCTTAGGTGAGATGCAGGTGTAGATAAGTTTGGAGGGGTGGGTAGGTTATGTGCAATTTTTTTTTTTCTGAGACAGAGTCTCACTTTATTGCCTTTGGTAGAGTGTCAAAGCTACAGCAACCTCAAACTCCTGGGCTCAAGCAATTCTCTTTTGCCTCAGCCTCCCAAGTAGCTGGGGCTATTGGTGCCCGCTACAACGCCTGGCTATTTTTGGAGATGAGGTCTCACTGTGGCTCAGGCTAGTCTCCAACCTGTGAGCTCAGGCAGTCCACCTTCTTGGCCTCCCAAGTGCTAGGATTACAGGCATGAGCCACTGTGCCCAGCCTTATGTGCACATTTTCAATTAGACAGGGTTGGCACCTCTAAGCCCTACATTATTCAAGGGTCAACTAGTTTATCAACTGGAAGCTTTGTTGGCATGTATTTTGTATGTTATATGTATTAGATATACTGTATTCTTAGAGTAAGCTATAGAAAAGGCAAGGTTTTTCAGATTGTAAAAAATCTTCGAAGTATTTTACAGTTTTATTTAATTGAATAAAATTTTCATGTAAGTGGACCCAAGCAGTTCAAACCCATGTTGTCATGTTGTTCAGGTGTCAACTGTATAATTGGTTCCTGTCTCTTCTTTCCCCTCCAGCGCTCCTACCTTTTTTTTTTTTTGGTGACACAAGGTCTTACTCTGTTGTCTAGGCTAGAGTGTGACAGCATCATCATAGCTCACAGCAACCTCAAACTGCTGGGTTCAAGCAATCTTATTTCCACAAACTCCCCCAGTAACTGAAACATACAGGTGCCACCACTATGTCTGGCTTCTCGTATTTTTTAAAGTCTGTTAAAAACAACTTGTTAAGTCTTTGTTCAGTAGCTACTTCATATTTGTTATAAGTGTCCCATTAAATACTATTCATAAGCAAAGTAGTAGAGCAGTTAAATTTTCAAAAGTGTTTTCTATCTTTGACCTTTTAAAAAGTCTGTAAAAGTTAACTTTTCTAGTCAGTTCCAGCTAGGGCCTATATTGGTAAATAATCATATTTGAACATGTATTTTTGTATCTTTGTTTTTTAGTGTTCTAAGCTTGGTAATGTTTATAACTTAAATTACCTAGAAGACTACAACTCATGATTCAACAAATTGCGAGGCAAAAGGAGTTCACTTGACTCAGAAATACTTGATGAAATGGTTGCTGTGGACCCAGATCTATGGCTTTGCAGCTGTCACGGGCAGGGCTTGCACTTGGCACATTTTGAGGTGGACTGTTGTCCACCTTTTCCTTTCGAGGTGTGCAGGTCACAGAACTTCTCCACTCCCCTTGAAGCCTCTGCTATTGAAAAGTCAGTGCTCATACATGTTCTACCTCAAACCACGGTGAGAATCTCAATGCAGAGTTTCCAGGGACAGTCTTTGTGTCTGAAAATACAAATTTCATGGAAAGTTTTTTTTTTTTTTTGTAGAGACAGAGTCTCACTTTATCCCCCTTGGTAGAGTGCCATGGCATCTCCAACTCCTGGGCTTAGGCGATTCTCTTGCCTAAGCCTTCTGAGTAGCTGGGACTACAGGCGCCCACCACAACACCTGACTATTTTTCTGTTTTACAGTTCGGCCAAGGCTGGGTTTGAACCCACCATCTTCGGTATATGGGGCCAGCACCCTACTCGATGACCCACAGGCACCTCCCCGTTTCATCAATTTTCTGAATGATTCTTTTGTTTTCAATTTTGTTTATTTCTGATTTAATTTTTGTTACTCCTATTCTTCTACTAGGTTTGGGGTTGGATTGCTCTTTTTTTTCCATTTACTTAAAATGATTTGTTAGGTCATTAATGTGCACCTTTTCTGTTTTTTGGATGTGGACATCTAATACAATAAATTTTCCTCTTGGAACTTCCTCTTGGAGTATCCCACAGGTTTTGATAACTCATAGCTTCATTGTTGTTATATTCAAGGAATCTAATAATTTCCTCCTTTATCTATTCCCAACTGCCATTCAGCATAAGGTTGTTTAGTTTCCATGCCTTTGTGTGGAGATGAAAGTTTTTGTTTGAGTTGAGTTTCACCTTGATTCCCTTGTGGTCTGAAAAGATATAAGGTATAAATTCAATTCTTTTAATTTTGTGAGGTTTGATTTATGTCCTAGGATATGATCAATTTTGGAGTATGATCCATGAGCTGATGAGAAGAACATATACTCATTAGCTTTGGGATGATATGTTCTGAATATGTCTATTAAGCCCAGTTGCTCTAGGGTCACATTTAAGTCCCTTGTTTTTTTATTTAGTTTCTGTTTAGAAGATTGACAGTTATATCAGAGGGGTGTTAACGTCCCCAGTATTATGGTGTTATAGGATATCATATTATTCAGACCAATTAGGGTTTGTTTCATAAATCTGGGAGCATTTAATTTGGGTGCATATATATTTAGAATTAAAATGTCCTTGTGTTATATTGTTCCTCTAACCAGTATATAGTGACCATATTTGTCTTTCTTAAATTTTGTTGCTTTAAATCCATTTGTATCTGACAATAAAATTACAACTCCTCCTTTCTTCTGATTTCCATGTGCCTGAAAATATTATTTTCCAACCCTTTTCCCTGAGGCTTGTTTTGTCTTTCGAGGTTAGGTGTATTTCCTGGAGATAGTATGTAGATGGCTTGTGCTTTTTTGCCCAGTCAGCCAGGCTGTGCCTTTTCAGTGGGGAGTTTAAGCCATTCACATTTATTGAGAGAATTGGTAAGGGTAGTGGTGTCTATTCATCTTATTTTGTGAAGGTCTATGGGTTAGTTTTGTTCCTTGTGACATTGTGGAAGGTATGTTTTGTCCTTTAGTTTCTGAGTGTTTACTTTGATTGTGCTCCATTGTGATGGTCAGGATGGAGAATGGGTCTGTGTATTTCCTGTAGAGCTGGTCTTGTGGTGGATTTCCTCAATGTTTGCCTGTCATTAAAATATTTGAGTTCTTCAAATTTGAAGCTGAGTTTAGCAGGATACAGAATCCTGGGCTGAAAATTATTTGGTTTAAGAAGGTTAAAGGTAAATGATCACCTTCTTCTGGATAGAAATTTTTTCAGTTGAAAAGTTCACTGCCACCCTGATGGATCTGCCGTTATAGGTTAATTGGCACTTACTTCTGGCTGCTTGCAGAATTTTGTCTTTCATTTATCCAAGTTTGTTATAATGTGTCTGAGAAATGCTCTTTTTGTGTTGAGATGAGCCAGGGTTCAATATCCCTCTAAAAGGAATGTTTCAGAATCTTTGGTGATGCATGGGAAATTTTCATTTGTGATATTTTTCAGTAGGGTTTCCATTTCTTTGGGACATTCTTTTTCCCCTTCAGGTATCACTATAATTCATATGTTTCAAAGCTTCATGACATTCCATAATTCTCTAATTGATTGCTCTGCATTTACTCTCTTCTTTTCTGACTCTTTAAATGCCTGAGTTGCCTTATCCTCTAGCTCTGAAATTCTTCTTCATGGTAAAATCTGTTATTGAAACTTTCTACTGCATCTTTAAATTCCCTGACTGGCTTCCTTCAATTCCTTAATCTCTGATATATCCTTTCTATTTTTATCATGTCTTTCATTCATTTCTTGGGTCAAGCTTTCAATTTCCTTTTGATTATTTTCCACTTTCCCTTCATTGTTTTTGCCAGTCATACTCTAAATTGTTTTTCTGTCATCTCCATAATTTCTTTATAGGTGAGATCCTCTGTGGTAGCTACCTCCTGATCCCCCGTGATGGTGGTGGTGGGGTGTGTTTGATCTATTCTTGTTTTTCATGTTGCCAGAATTTTTCTGTTGGTTCTTCATCATTAGTGTTTTTCCTTTTTCACTTCCTTCCCCTACTTTTTCCTCTCACTTCCTCCTTCTCCTTAAATTTCTTCGACTCTGTGTTTAGGTGTTGGAGTGGCCTCTTGGCATAGGGACAAAAGGAAGAGGATAGTAAAGTGCGAGAAGGGAGAAAAAAAGGAAAACAAAAAAAAAAGGTGAAAGGGAAATATGAAAAGAGGGAGAGAAGAAGGACAGAAAGCAAAAGACAGGAGCATTAGTCATGTTCTTCAAGGTGTGTTTATCCACATCCACAATCCCAGGATTCTGGGGTGCTGGGACATGTTGAGTCCCACAAGGTCAGGAGCTCCTAACCAGCCTGAGCAAGAAGCAAGACCCTGCCTCCAACAAATGTAAAAGTAAATCATGGTGGGGACCTATCAATAAAGTTCTTTTAAGGCCAAAGCTAGATGGACCCCCTAGGCCAGAGGCTCAAGGCCTTCTAGAGAGAGGCCAATGCAGTGGCACCCAGCCCAGGTCTCAGAGCAAAGCTCTGTCCTATAAATAAAATACAGAATGAAATAGAACTAAACACACCAAAAAATACAATAATAACAATAATAATAATGAAAGAAAATAAAATAAAATTATAAAATATTTTACTTTTAGTAGAGATGGGGGTCTCGCTTTTTGCTCAGGCTGGTCTCGAACCTGTGAGCTCAAGATATCCACCTGCCTCAGCCTCCCAGAGTGCTAGGATTATAGGCATGAGCTACTGAGCCTAGTCTAAATTATTAAATATTTTTAAAAGATATCTTAGTTGTTTTTAAGAAATTTGTGAGGGAAAGATGAGAGAAGTAGAAAAATGTCTGCAAAAAGGAAGAGAAGAGAAATAGAATGGAAAGGAAAAAGTCATAAAAATCATGACAAAATAGAACCCTTGCTATTAAAGAAAGTAAAAATGAAAACACAACAAAAGAAAAAAAATTTTAAAGGAAAAAAAATAAAAAATATATACATTGCAATATATTGCCTGGACACAAGGTGGCACTGTGCGGTAAGGAGATGCAAAACACATATGCCAATTTTGCTGTATAGGATGGGGGCTAGAAGCCATTAGATAGTTGCAAAGGAGACCCAGTCCTGTCTTCCTGATTTATTTGGCCTCAATGAGTGTTTAGTTGATTTGCTAGTATTCATTCCCCACAGGGTTTGAGCTTGAAGTTCTTGACAGACTTCTTTATTTGTTAGTTATTTTTTTCATTTTATTTTATTTTAGAATAAAAATTTTACATATTTAAGAATGTGATGTTTTTGTAAGTAGTTGATTCAAAATGTCATATAATATACTATATATGATATGATAAAACTTACGATTTTTGTTTTTATTGTTTGGGATTCTTTGAGGGTACAGATAATTAGGTTACACTGATTTCATTTGTTAGATAAAGTCTCTCTATTATAATTGTGTCCCTCCCCCAAGAGGTGTGCCATATACCATGACCCCTCATCCCTTTTCCTCTTCCCCTCTCCCCACTTGCATCATTTACATCTTTTGTATTAACCTGGATGGAGGTGGAACACATTCTTCTTAGTAAAGCATCATAAGAATGGAGAAACTGTATTCCAAAGTACTTTATTCTAATATCAAGGCAGTAGATAAGTTAATACAAGGGGGGGTGGGGTAGGGGAATCTTGACAGACTTCTTAACCGACATACTTTGACCTTCCAAACAGAGCCTGTTGGCCACAAAGCGGCTTTCCAGGGCAGAGGGAACAACCCAGCTCACCCCAAAAGTGGTTGCCCGAGCCCAGCAGGCATACCAGAGCCAGGCTTATGCTGAGAACTTGTGGGCTGTTCCTCCTGGGCAGCCCTCCCACAATGGCAATGCCCAGCGAGCAGCTAAGCTGATGAGAGCTCCACCCTATCTGGTATTCAATCCTGGCTGCCAGGTGCTGTTCAAGTTCACTTGCTTACTTCAGCCCTTCTCAAGCACCCCAGCAAGCACTTCAAGTCCATAAAAACTGCCTTCTGCCAGAGGGCTGCCAGCCTCTACACACACCCAGGCACTTGTCTTCTGTGCCAGTCTTCTGCTCCTGGCAGTGTGAAGATTTCATATAATTGAAAATGGTGGGACCACACTTATGGAAGACTTCATATAAGAAAATGGTGGGACCACACTTATGGAGCATATTGCAAGGCTACAAGTCAAATCTATCAAGAATAGAACATAAATGTTTTAACACGATAATTAAGTAAATGAGGTGAAAGCTATGTTGATTAGATTGATGTAAGCACTCCAAATTGTATAAAAAAATCACATTGTACCTCACAAATGCATAAATGTATTCATGATTTATGTGTATATGACTTAATAAAAGGGAAAAAAAGAAAATATATTTCCCGAGAAGTCAGAAAAGTAGGAGATTGATGTTTCTTGGGTTATTACTTAAGCTTCATGAAGAACATGGTAGAAATGAGTGCCTGGAAGGAAAGGAAGGCAGGGAGGTAGAGAACCTGTTGGAAGGAAAGTCAGTTACTCTCCTAGGGAACCCCAAGTCACTTGCCTTTGGAGAGCCCCAAATGCTCTCGTGTGTGCACATGTGTGTGTGTGTATGTGCGTGCATGAAATTTTAATCTTAATTGTGAGCCTAGAGGACTCACAGATGTCTTTCCTCCACAGAACTATCTAGCACAATGTGAGAGCAGCACAGAGGGCTGAGAGCTCTCACAATAAGCAGAGGTGAACCCACACCCTCCTGCTGGAGGCAGCCGTGGGTACTTTCTTCATTCTTTGAAAACCCACTGCAGGGATAGGAGATCCAGGAATATCAGAAACTTCTAGGGGCCAGAAACAAACCTTTACAGAATGACCAATGTAATTGATTGTAGTGACATTTATTTTCTGTAAGTCACTCAGCTTTGCACTGGCAGATCTACACAACCGAAGTTATACAGAAAGACAAAACCAGATCAGGGCAGACACTAGCATGGCTGTTTCATGTGGTTCCTACTGGAGTTTCTTTCCCTTGGCAGGAGTGGGCAGTGGTCACTCCATAGGAAGAGATGAACTAGGGCCACATGGCCATCAGAGAGCAGTTTTCACCCACTAAAATACTTCTTATCAAAAGTCATTTCTTTTTTTCTTGCTTCTTTTTTTTTTTTTTAATTAAATCATAGCTGTGTACATTAGTTCAATCAAGGGGTACAATGTGCTGGTTTCATATACAATCTGAAATGGTTTCATCAAACTGTTTAACATAGCCTTCACAGCATTTTCTTAGTTATTGTATGAAGACATTTGTATTCTGCATTTAGTAAGTTTCGCCTGTACCCTTCTAAGATGCACCATAGGTGTGGCCCCACCAATTACCTTCCCTCCACCCCAACCTCCTCCCTCCCCTCCCCTCCCTGGCCCTTTTCCCCATATTCTTGTGCTATAGTTGGGTTATAGCCTTCATATGAAACCTATAAATTAGCTTCATAGTAGGGATGAGTACATTGGATACTTTTTCTTCCATTCTTGAGATACTTTGCTAAGAAGAATATGTTCCAGCTCC